>JAMZAV010003057.1:0-89679 GCA_024449915.1 Sweltsa coloradensis
GCTAGGAAGAGCGGAGTATATTTCTCCCTTTTTCTCCCCGAAACTAGAGGCGATGCTCTGGCAAGCGTCGTCGGGGATACCTTCCCCTTTCCTTGACGACCTCCATGAACGAACGATGACAATGACACAAACCGAACGATGACAAAGCGATGACAACCGCTGACGGGTAACCCCTCCCCTTTCCTCCCCCTAACCTGTGGCTGGTTCTGAGACCACATGGTTCCCGCCCTCCCTATCATCCCTAGCCCCCCCCTTCTGGGCCCGGGGTAGAATTGGGTCCATAGCATGCTCTGTAATCGAAAGGCGATGCAAGAGAAAAAGTCCCAACCTCGCAACCATCGCTAAAAGAGCGGAATATCTTACTCCCAGAAACTAGAGGCGAAGCTCTGGAATCGTCGTCGGGTACCTTGCTCACTTCCCTTGACCGACCCCCCGCGACGATTGACAAGACACAAAGGAACGATGACAAAGACGATGGACGACCGCGACGTGGGAAACCCCCCGTCCTCCCCTTACCCGTGGCTGGTTCTGGACCAGCATTGGCCCCCCTCCACCCACCCCCTTAGCTAGAGTGGGCATTATGACCTAACGGTATACGCGTCCTTAATCCAAATAAACCAAACCAAAATAATTTAAAAATCTTAGAAAACATCATCAAATACACCATAAACTCATTTCATTAACTTACAAATCACAGGCGGCACAATATGACCTATAAACGGATGAAAGCCCTAAGTATTCTCACGTTCGTCGTGGGGAACTTTTGGTATTTAAAGATGATACACACTGTGTCATTAAAGTGGAGCACATATCGCACTGGAACAAATCTCCAAATAAACTATTAATAATTACGGCATATTTTATTATCCTACACCGTCTGGGCCAGGGGTATGATAATTGGCCCAGAACATGGCTCTGCTAATTGTAAAAGACGATTTGAGAGAAAAAGTCCACCTCGTAAACATCAGCTAGTATGAAGGGTAAGTATTATTACTCCTGAACTAGAGACGAGCTGTGGCAATCGTCGTCGGGGACCTAGCCTCTTCTCTTGACGACCCCTTTCACGACGATGATGACAATTCACCACGAACGAATGACAAAGACCTACGACCCTGCGACGTAGGCAAGCCCCCCTTCCTCCCCTTACCCGTGGCTATTCTGACCAGCAAGGACCCCCTGGTTAAGTGGTTGGCATTATGACCTAACGGTTGACGCGTCTTTATCCAAATGAACCAATAAAACTAAGATAAAACCAAAACAATTTACAAAATTTAACATCATAAACACATTTAATTTTTTTTGTTCTAAAAAATAATTTTATCTTTTTGCAATAATGGTCCCATCTTGCTTTATCTTTTTCCTTTACTCATCAAATACCCATTCTACTCATGTTGATTAACTTACAATCTCATCAAGCGCCGCCATATACCTATCCGGTTGAGCGCCCTAGTTTCTCACGTCGTCGTCCCATGGTTTGAGCACGTATTGTACTTCTGTTATTCTGTGGTTTGAGCCATTATCTGGCTGAAACTTTGAATCCTTGGCCGCGAATCGATGTCCGCTCACCGGGCCAGATTCTACGGAGCCACGCAGGTCGTGCCTCCCGGAACCCCGTGCATGTTTGCTGTAGGTTTTCTGCCGACTACCAACACAACACGAGATTTTATTACGACTCAGCGCCAAGTAAGTCCCTCGCCTTCTGCCCTCGGTTGAGTCAGTACGTCCCCCGAGAAACCGCCAGACCAATAACTAACTCACTCTTCCTCGTGTCAGCACGCGATGACAAGATTTCTTGGACCCACTGGGATCACGGTTTAATTCAGAACCTAGGTTAACCCCCGGCTGGGCCCGGAGTAGAATTGGCCCAGAGCAATGGCTCTGCTAATCGTAAAAGGCGATTCAAAGAGAAAAAGTCCATCCTCGCAACATCAGCTATATAAAAGGGTAGTACATTACTCCCCGAATCTTAGAGGCTAGCGCTGGCAATCGTCGCGGGGACGCTTGCCCCCTTCCCTTGACGACCCCTCGACGACGATGATGACGAACCCCACGAACGAATGACAAAGACAATGACGGACCGCGACTTGAGAACCCAACAGCCCCCCTTTCCTGCCCACTACCCGTGGCTGGTTCTTACCAGCATAAGCCCTCCTCCCCATATCCCTAGACTATAAGTGCATTATGAACCTAACGGTTGCCGCGTCCTTAATCCAAATGAACCAATAAAACCAAAAGAAACCAAAACAATTTACAAAATTTAACTCATAAACCAATTTAATTTTTTATTCTAATAATTTTTTTTTTTTGCAATATTGGGTACTAATCTCTTTATCTTTTTCTTAATCATCAAATACCCATTATACTCATTTGATTAACTTACAATATCATCAGGCGGGCCCAATGACCTAACCGTTTGAAGCGCCCTAGTTTCTCACGTCGGTCGTATATGGCTTGTGCTCTAGGTTAGAGTGGTGCATTATGACCTAACGGTGACGCGTCCTTAAATCCAAATCAAAAAAAAAAAATCAAAAAACTCCCGACAAACGATGACCAAAGACCATGACGACCGAGACTTGAGATCACCCCCGCCCCTTTCCTGCCCCTACCCGTGGCTGGTTCCTTAACCACATAAGCCATCCTACCCATATCCCCTAGACTATAAGTGCATTATGCCTACGGTTGACTCGTCCTTAATCCAAATGGCCAATAAAACCAAAGAAACCAAAACAATTTCAAAATTTAACTCTAACACATTTAAATTTTTTATTCTAAATATTTTTTTTTTTGCAATATTGGTACTATCTTCTTTATCTTTTTCTTCTCATCAAATACCCATTATACTCCATTTGATTAACTACACATATCTCAGGCGGCGCCATAAACCTAACCGGTTGAAGCCCTAGTTTCCTCACGTCGTCGTATATGGCTTGTGCTCTAGGTTAGAGTGTGCATTATGAACCTAACACGGTTGACGCGTCTTAAATCCAAATAAACAAAAAAAAAACTCCCGACACGATGACACAGCAATACGAACCGAGACTTGAGAACACCCCCCTTTCCTGCCCCTACCCGGGCTGGTTCTTACCAGCATAAGGCCGCTCCTTCCCCATATCCCCTAGACTATAAGTCATTATGACCCTAACGGTTGACGCGTCCTTAATCCAATGAACTAATAAAACCAAAGAACGAAAACAATTTTACAAAATTTTAACTTCGATAAACCATTTAATTTTTTATTCTAAATATTATTTTTTTTTGCATATTGTAGCTATCTCTTTATCTTTTTCCTTATCATCAAATACACCATTTATCATTGTTGATTAACTTACATATCATCGCGGCGCCATATGACCTAACCGGTGAAGCCGCCCTAGTTTCTCACGTCGTCGTATATGCTTGTGAGTGTCTAGGTTAGAGTGGTGCATTATGCCTAACGTTGACGCGTCTTAATCCAAATAATAAAAAAAAAAAAAAACTCCGCACGATGTCAGACCCAACTATCATGACAAAAGACAAAATGACGACCGAGACTTGGAGGACCCCCCCCCCTCTCCTTTCCTCCCCCTACCGTGGCCTGGTCTGACCAGACATGGGTCCTCCTCCCATATCCCATAAACTTGAGTGGCGCATAATGACCCTAACGTTTGACCCCGCCCTTAAACCTTATTGAACCAAAAAATATCCTCTTGCTAGAGTAGGCATTTTAACCTAATGGTTTAATGAAGACTTATGAATCAAATCAATTAAACTAAAGAAAAACTATGTCTAATGTCATATGAACCATCGGTGGAGTAGGGGTAACGATGGGGTGTGTGTGCGGATCAACCCTGGTTGCTAGGTGCGGACATTTGACTGCGTTGGTAGTGCGCGCATGCGCGTAGCCGTGTGCCCGCACCGCGAACCGTATGGTGGCGCTAGAAGAACTAGCGCCGTAGGTCCCATGGAAGCGTGATGCTGTGGTGCGCGCGTGTTTGTAACACCCCCTCACACCGCGCGCGGGACGACCTTAGTATAGGTAGACCCAGGCGCTCCGCCCACGATCGCTCAGTCCGTCCTCGAGATCGCTTGCCGCAAACATCTCGTGGACCGCGGTCCTCCGGAGAACCTCGATATACCGTCGACGAGTGTTGTCACTACTCGATGTCGTCACTTGTTGAATGCGGTCGACTTTACATCGGGGATAGTTGGCTGAAACCGAAAGACTCTATCGGAAATTTTGATTTTTTTTCCGGTACGGGAAATTTTTGAGTTGATTTAGTTTGGAAAATTCAAAAAAGTTTTGTTTTTCGTGTTCGGTTTGGACTCCGTTCTCGAGAACATTGTGTTGTTAGACTCTATCGAGAAAAAAATCGGTTTACGGTAACGCACGAAAATTGGAGGTGACATTTTTTTAAAGTGTGTTTTTTTTGTTCGTTTGGATTTTATTTTACTGAAATTACAGTTGACGAAGATTTCGCGCTGTCTTCAATCGGGTATTAAAGTGGTTTTTTTGAGTTGATTTTGATATCCAGTTCGCAGACAACGACCTTCGAGTGCCGTTTGATCATAAGTTGCGAGAAGAGACAGCCTATACAGCTGGTGTCCGGCTCCCGTTGGCTCGTCCTAACCAACAACTTCTTCCCCTTTGACTGTGAGCCTCAAAGTGTGGACGTTACATCGGCGTAAGTGTAACATACAGTCTCCAACCAGGACTCAAAAGTGTAATTCGGCGTCGTAGGTCTGCTAATCAAATAATAACGAAAAAGTTACTGGAACATTTCGGTATTCATTAAAAAAAAAGAACTGACCCGCCTAAAAGGTTGTCTTTGGAAGTGCTAATTTCTGCCCTGTCAATTCATTAACCTAGTGATTGATGTTGGACTTTTCACAAATTATTGCTACTTGCTGTCGAGACGAAAGATCGCGCACTCAGAGCCCTGTTTTCGCACGTGATCTTAAGTGAGTGGACCATTGCTGTGATTATATGATCGGGCTCAAGCGACCAACCGAACAAGTAACTAGATCATGCATTGGTTGGAGCTATTTTCTGTGATATTTTATCATTGCCACCTCTATCCGTTGAAAGTTCAATTATTTGTGATCGTAATCTTTTTTATACATTTTGACTTTGTAGTCTTGGAAATCAAGCAGCAACTCTAATCGTGTTAAAATCACGGAATGTGGTATAATTTATTTCACGTTTCTCGTTTGGTGTTCCTTTATACCGTAATTCTGACTATCTACGGTTGGTTTGTGAATCGCTAAGATTTCGACAGATCAAACTTTTTAATTGCGAAGACTGGAGCCTCACAGAGGCGTATCATTAAAGCACTTCAAAACTGTACCTAACAACTCCAACAGTTTCCAATTTCTTCATTAGTTTGTATGTGTCGAAGATTAAGGAATATATTGTCATCGTATAAACAAAACTGGAGGAATTCATTGTATTCAGGACAGAGGTAACTACTGTTAGGCAAAACATCATCTCAAACGAACAAAGTAGCCTTAAAAAATCGAGTTCAATTAGAGATCATTAACACTAAGTGTCTGATTTGAATGGCAGACCCAACACTGCAGGGAAAAACCAATTTTAAAAACCGAAATCCGGTTAATCAATAAAATCGATAACATCTATAATGGAGGTCCCTAGCAAAGAAAAAAAAGTGTCCTGGAAATTTTAAATCCTAGGATTAGGTAGGTCGACGAAAAAGGTCAACGGTTTTGGAAGTTGTGAAAAAAAATTTAGTTTCGTTTTCGCTGACTATCTAGTCGAAGAAATATCTTCCGATTAAGATTACGATCTGTTATTTTAAATCGTGAAAATCCCCCATTTAATTCGGGCAAGTTCTGGGATTTGATATACAATCTAAAATTCCTTTCGAAACAAAAAAAACAAGCATCTTTGAATGACAAAATTAACATAATATTTTAAAAGCTAAGAGTGTTTAAGATTACTCTAAACAAGTGAGCCATTCACAAAGTCTACTTCGTAATAATAACACGTCAAATTGCTAACATTACGTATGCAAAAAATAAGTACCCTATAAAATATTTTTAATTGATACCGTTGTCCTACCAAACCATATAAAAAACTGGTCAGCGCTTTATTATTTATGATTTTTATATCATATTTTTTCTCTCGCGTGAGTTGAAAAAAAAATCTTTTCTGTTTACGAAACGTAAATTTTGAACCATAATTCATAACAATAATCATCTTCCCGTTTTTAACTCGTCACTGTTAGTAAAATCCACCTTCAATCATTACATAAATCTCGATCGTGAATTCATTGCCTGAGATATCAATGATCACTTACGAACTAGCATGACACTTGTTATGCGTATTTGGATTATTACTTGTTGTTCAACGCTTTTAACCTCCCAAGTTCCCCCCCCTTTAAAAACAACCAAAGAGTCATGAGCTAAACCTTCTTCTCTCGATCATCTCCAAACCGTTGCTAACTGAGTACTTCGCTGGCAAGCCTGTGCCATTATGGCATTTTATACGGGTGATTTGAACGCGCGAGACCAGACGAACCTCAGAAAGAAGCGACGAAATTGGTTTGCCTTGCCGATCCGCAGCGCTAAACCCGACACATAATAACCCCTAAGATTTGAATTTAAAACATCTATTTTCATTAAAATAAACATTATTTTTAATTTAATTCAATAATCTAAAATTTCATACACTTATAACACGCCCCATCTAGCTTTGAACTTTTCCATCGTTGCATTAATATTTTTCGGGTCGTTGACTTGAAATTTTGATGCTTTATTAAGTAGTCTATATAAATACCACAAGTCCGTCATGAATGGCCAGCGGTAGTTTACGAAGTAATAAAATAATTTGCGGTGTTTCTATACAGGAGTGAAAGTTGTTAATAGTGTATGAACTAGGAACGTCGTAACAAAAGCCATCGCCGTTGTTTATTTATATATATTCACGCATACATATTTATCAGCCTTGGATCCTCGAACGGTAGCAAGCGACACATTAAGCCGAAAGAGTTACTACAATTGCACTGTTTGTTTGCTTGTGGCTTCTTGAGTCCCGTGCTACAACCACACTACACTCATACTTCTCTTGACACTGCTAATGTTTACTCTGCGTTGTGTACTTGTTTTTCCGACAACTTCCTAGATAACTACAAACAACTATGTTTTTCGTTATAAACTTACATAATACGACGACGAAGAATTGTTAGAATACTAGCTGAATGTCGAGCTTGATGTCTGCTTTTGTCTAGAGAATTCCTCCTAGTTTTTTTTACGGTGGTAATAATGTAAATGTGGTAAATTGGACTGTTCGCGAGACAGTCCTATAGTTTGAACTTGAAAGTAATTGACGTTTGCTGGATGGTCGAGAAGAATCCCCGTTGATAATGTATTGTCACTTCGCTAGGTGGAGAGTTGGTTGGGCAAAACGTATCGATAATCGATAAACTGTCGATTTTCAACAGTCACTTCTTGGAAGAACTGGAATTTTTGAATAGTGGAAATGTGCTTTCTTGTTCTAATGAAAAGGAACTGTTTCGTTTTAATACTGTGAAAGTTTAATTTGTTATGTATTTAGACGCTAGTAATGGCAATCGCCGCAATTGTGTAATGACTGACAGTGGATTCTGGAACCGAAAATCCACAATCATGAACTCTTTAATGCACGTGGACATGCCAGAAGAGCAGTGGGCATCCTGTAATAATAACGTGGTGCAGTACCAGAAGTAGTGCGACCTTAATGAGCTGAAGAACAACGAACAACGCGGAAACGATCATCGAACCCACGCTCCCCAAAGCCGAGTGAGAATACTCTCTGCGTCCTCGGTCGATAGCAAGAAGCGGATCGAGACGGAGCAGAAGAACAGAATCCGGTCTCGAAGGCGACGAACGAGCGAGTTCCGCTCGGAGAAGGCCGAAAACCTGCGCCTCTGAGCAAAGTGACGACGGAAGACGGCGAACGCAAGGGGAGAGACCGAATGAAGAGAGATCAACACCGTGCGTTCGAGACCCTCCGCCGCCACGTCCCCCACCTCCCGGCGCCGGGCAACCCCCCCCCGCCTGCAACGCCGCACCAGCGAGAAACTGGACCAGATCACCACCCTCCGGCTCGCGATGAAGTACATCGCCGCCCTCTCTCCGTGGCCGACGCTCAAGGAACCCCGGGGTCCCCGAGCTGCCTGGGGGAGGAGGGGTGTGCCGGACCTCGACATGCCTGGTCTTTGGAGTCCGACGCGAGTCCCTTACACTTCCACTCCGATCTGCGCCGAGGCTTGCCTCACACCTCCTAGTGACGTTCCACGTCATTCCCTCGCAGACTTCACCGATCACACTATCCTCAAGATCACGTCACTATCACCTAGTTTTTACGTTATTCCCTCACACCTCGTACTTTTCCACGACCACGATCATTCCTTGTCGGCGGACTTCCACGAACCACTCGTCTCTCACGTCGGACTTCACACTCCTCACACACTCCCTGACTTCCACGACACACCCTCACATGTGATCATGTTTGACTCCAACTTCCAGCAGAGCATATTCTCACCCCTTGACCCAAACATCGTTGTCCTCACAACTTTCGTAACAAAACTGGTGCTTGCCCGACTCTGAAATACAAAGAAAATATTCCTAAACTAAAGAAACATTCGTGTGTGTCAACTTTCTTTGCAAAACACAACATTATCTATTCAATCAACATAAGTGATGGCTTTTTAACATTCACAAAGCGTGTAACGTGATATGCGCTGAAGTCCTTATTTTCCACGTCTGTTTGAGAAATAAAACAAAGTGTGTCCTCAGAGTTAAAGGATCTTGATGAAATGTTTGTGATATCGATTTACAGGACTTTGCAAAACCGTCCCAATTGTGTCTGTATTTCAATAGATAACTACATCGAGAGTTAATACAAGCCAACATGTTACCTATTTATTTTCTTGGCATCTCAAAAAGACAGCTCAATTCTCGTTCATGAATAATAACTTCGTTCTAAAAGTTGACTGGGCGTTGGTGGACGTTTTTCTACTTATTAAGACAGGAAACGTGAATAATAGGGAGTCGTCCGCCTGAGACGACCGTAGGTTTTTTTTTTCTTTGTCAAACCAAGAATCACATTATTCAAATGAGTAATGACTTTTTAATTGTTTGTTTTCTCCACGTTTACCACAGTCACCTTGGTGTGACCGTCAGTGTGGAAGACGCCTGCGCGTAAACGTGTTCACTGTGTAGCCTAATGCTCCAAGGTCAACCATTCCCAGCCAATCAGGGCACCAGTTTAAGTGTGGGACCAATTAGCATATGGTTGTTTTTAACGTCGATTAATGTAAGAAGAACAGAAAGAAAATATATTTATTATCAAATGTTATTTTTATTTGGGTCTTCATTATGATAAAGACTGAATGTATTGTTATTAATGCACTATTGTTATGTTGTAGCTTACCTCAAGGTAACGTATTCAAACTGAATTAAATTATATATTATACACCAATGTTTTTGTTGAATAGAACATGGTCGTATCGTATATCAGTACTTTTCATTGTGTAAAAATAATGCAATACCCAAATATTTCAGTATATGCCATGACATATTATAATATGTTATTACTGTAAACCAGTGCAATCTAAGACTTCATTGTTTTTAACAATTTAAACGAATCGCCCTTTATTCTAAAAGATGTATTGTTTCAATCATTTTGGTTGCATATTCAAACTGCATTCATCATTCATCATGATACAATTCATTTTTAGTTTATGTTGATGTCGGCATTTTTTTACAAAAAAAAAAAAAAAACGACAAAACCATGAGTTTGCACATGAGAATCTTGTTTTATTAAAAACATGCAATTATTTATAAGAACTCCTGGTGTTTGCTATCAAATAATTAATAATCCTGACCATATTCTTGACCAACCAGATGTGTGTATGTAACCACATTATTTGTAAAAACGCATAACTGATGTGGCCAAAACGCAACTTTCTCCCCCGCTCCTGGTTGGTCTTTACTTCTAATAACGTTACCTTCACGTAATTGTTGTTCAAGACTGTATACCTGTTTCAACATCATCTTCTGCATCAATTATGCGATTAAAAACTGAAAGTCTGTAACACGTATGGACATGGGCATTGGAAACATAATTGTCTCCTATAGAGTTGGTAAGAGAACTACTGTGTGCGGCTGGGCATAATTATACCCTAGTTCATTGAATTAATCGCTTGTTATTTATCATTGTGAGAACAACGTGATTTTCATCTCATGAAACGTTAATAGAAGTTTGTGCTGAACTAAATGATAACAAGTACTAATTAACATTTACGGCTTTTTACATTACATTACGGCATTACATTAGTTCCATGAAGATACGTGTCTCGTTGGCTGTTTATTGCTTGGTACTGGTGGCAAGAAATACAAAAAGTGCTTCTCCAAGGGAATTTAGAAGGTACGCAATGTTGTATTTATTAAATTAAATGTAATTTAAAATCATTATTATTCAAAATTTTACTTGCAAAAGTTCAGATTTTAAAAGAATAACATTAATATGCATATTGAAAATGCGCACTTAATTCCCTAGACGCCTTTTTCTATCTTGCTTGCGACAATTTCTAGTATGAAAGAAACTGCGTGCATTCCGCAAGAGACATTATTTTCTTTATCACCTTTATCATATTTTTTAGTTTTATAACTTCGAAAACAATATTTTTGAAACGAACAAAAAAAAAACAAACTCAAGTTATTAACTTAAATATCACAGGATGCGCACTATGACCACCCGGTATTGAAGCGCTTCTTGTAAGTTTCTCACGTGGAATTATTAAGGTGCTATGACTTGACTTTGCATATTGTTGGTTCGATTTTGGTATAGATAGCCAGTGTGTGCGCAAATTTCCTCCTGCTTCTCGACTGTATTGTCCGAATCCTAATTTACAGCCCTCACACGTCTGACTCAGCAAGGAATATCTTCTGAAACAAGGGAAAAGATTGTTCCCATGTGACAAATTTTAAATTATGTAGGTGCATCATATGTTTAGCAGAATTCAATATGATGCCCGTGTGCACGCAATTTGATCTCATCCCCATTCATATAAAAACTTCTAATCCTATAATAATGGCGACAAACCTTATAAATTTCTCATCCATAGTAATCTATTTAACCAATTTAATTCACATCGTACAGCATTATTTAGTTTATTTATTTTCATTCACATAACATACTTCTATTTTGCTATTACTTTTCAATCATCATCATTTATTGTTGTTTTTTTATACACTTAGAAAACAATCTATATCAAAAACACACCATTAACTCATCTCATCAACTTTCATTATCAACAGGCCGGCTCAATATGACCTAACCGGGTTGAAGCGACCTAGTTTCTCACGTTATCGTTAAAAAAATTTTACAACATAAGTATTAGTGCAATAAATAATTGTGCAATATTGTACATATTATACGAAGTGATGTTAAAATGTTTAAATACATAAATCATTCTAATTATATGGTGTTGTTGTAAAACAGCCATTGAAGAATAAAAAACCTCTTGTTGGATTGTGCTCAGATATTATCCGCTGGACCCAGGCGATACCCTGCCACCCACAACCCAACGAGCCACATGCAATAGCAACTTTGGATTATTCCAATTTACTCGGAAAAGTGTGTTATGTATTTAGTTTATTTGATCCTTTTTTACATGGATGGAGATGAGTTTAAAAGCGTATTTCAAAACATATTTTTGGGCAAATTTTTAATTCTCAAAATTTTTAGCATTTTGTATCGTTTTAAAAAATCTTCAATTAGTACAAGAATAACGAGATGTTTTTTTAATTCAAATAAATACTTTTTCCTTTTGCTGTTACCATAATCTATATATTGTATTTTTATTTTTAACTTTTCAACAATGTCAAAATCAACATTCACAACAAAACTCAATGATAATAAATACTAGGAAACGCTCAGCTGGACGCGTTGTAAAGTCGGCACGTGCTTATATCTAGACCCACATTGCACTTTTTATAAATTTTTCAATTTACGACGTTCGCGTTTCCAGTATTATTTTTATTGGCCCCAATTATTTGCGGTAAACCCGTATTAATCTTTACTTTGTGGATAAAATCCAACCGCCATCTAGAGGACCTGACTCCTTGGGAAAAAATATTAAACTCTTTGGGTGACAAATAATAGACTGCTTCCTCGAAAGTATTTTGATTACTTCCTAGGTGGCATTGTGCATTTGAAACTTCGCGCGTCCTTTTCGTTGCTGGCAACGTTACTTTTGTTATAATGTATTTCCATCTACACTACTTATTGGATTCAAACTAAAATTAACATATTCGTGACCGGACGGGGACATTCTATATGATTTGGCTATCTCAGATTTTGTCGCCGGTTATTTTAAAAAGAAAAATTTCGGTTTAACTTTAATGTAACTTTTTTAACTTTTTTACGATTTTGCCACAAAACTTACTGGCATTTCAATCGAGAACAAAGCTTTGCGGATGGTCACAATTTCAAACTCGATCCGAGCCTCCGTTCGAACGTTATGACGAGACATACAAAAAAAAAAAACAAACAAACAAACAAACAACAAACTAAAAAACACAAAAAAAAAAACAAAACGAGTGACAAATTTTTCCGGCAGAGTCAAATTGGAACGCTCGCTTCGCCGCTAAATAAAAGCTGATATAACCGTTGAAGCGCCCTAGTTTATCAAGTCGTTCGTCTGACTGTATCCTTACCAGAAAACATGTGACAAAAGTGAGGTTCCTTTAAACCGTTACATCATAATATGCTAGCAAATGTTACCATATATGATGCCTTGCACAACCCATTTGATCTCTCCCCATCATATGAAGAACTTTCTATCGTGTTTACGTACGGCGAAACTTAACGGCGGGGAACTTTCTGTGAAGTTTCTCATTTAAAGTTTATTATTATAAAAATGTAATCACATCATACATATTTCCTATTATTTATTGTTTTCCATGCAATCAATTTTGTATTTCTATTTACTTATCATCACCACCATTTTCTTTTCTTTTATATAAACGTAGAAAAACTGTAAACAGTTAATATCACAGGGTTGGAGCAATAAGACCTAACCGGTTTGAGCTCCCCTTAGCTCTCACGTCGTCGTGTGCAGCGTGCCCATTCTTCAGGTGTCTAATTATAGGTATTTATAGTTAGAAAATTGTGTAGGCATATCCGAGGGCTGGTCAAAATGCCTTGTGTAACATTCGCATTACCGACTGAGAAAAAAAAAAAAAAAAATCCCATAAAAACTCAGGCATAATTGTCCCATTCTCTACGGGATCATGAACTCTTTTCCCCCCAGACCACCCGCAATTATAGTCGTTTAAATTGCTTAAAACGGGGGGGGGGAGCTAGCCAACCTGTCGTATTTGTGACTTAATATGACGCCCCACATGATTGAACATCTAGGACACTAGTTCGATTAATTTACATCACAATATATTTTACAATTAAATAGTAATTTGGATTTTAATTATTTTAACTTAATCATTTTTCATATTTTTATATTTAAATCAAATTTAATACAACAATCAAACAACACATTTGATATATTAACCACAATTATATCAAAAGGCGATGCAATATGACCTACCCAGCTGAGAACCAAAGGTTATTTATTTTCAAGTTGTTCATATCCACGACCAAAATAAATACACCACATTTATAGCATGGCTCTGCTAAGCGTAAAAGGCGATTCAAGAAACAAGTCCGCACCGTCCAACATCAGGTGGTACAGGGGAGTAATGAGTACTCTATAATTCACTGAAACTAGAGGCGAGCTCTGGCAATCGTCTCGTGGACACTTTCCCTTTCCCTTGACGATTCCTGACAACGATGACAAAGACGATGAAGGGACCCCGCGAACGTGAGAAGTTCCCCTTTTCCTCCGCCCTACCCGTGGCATGTTCTGACCAGCTGCAGCATGGGTTCCTACTCTCCATATCCCCTAGGCTAGCATGGTGCATTATGACCTAACGGTTACGCGACGCCCTAGAATCCAAATTAAAAAAATAAAAAGTCCCAGAGTTACGTAATGGGAAAGAATAAATCCGTTGTTTATTATATATCCAATGTTGATAGATGAAAATATGTTTGAAAATTAATCATTATTGCTGATTTTTATTAGGCTCTACGTCCCAGTGATCTTAGTACAATTCTCGACGTAAATTTTCTTCTATTGCAACTTATATAATAAATTCTTCGGAGTTCAATGTACCTTTACTGTACACATATGCTATCAGAATGTACCATATACATGCATAGCGCACAAAATTTGAACTATCCCAATCATACGTAGAACTTCTGTCATATTATGGATAACGGCGACGAAATTTCAAATATATAATTACTTATTCACAATATTATATTATAATAATAAAACAAAATTTAAATTCCTATCATCACACATTTCTTTATTTATTTATTTCCATTTAAATAAATAATTATCCGTTTTCTATTACGATTCAAAAATACACCACATTTTATACTTTCTTATACTTACACTTAAAAACACTATAATCATCAAACACACCATTAACTGATTTCATTAAAACCGTCATATCACTGCGGTGCAATATAACTCTACCGGTTGAAGCGCCCTAGTTTTTCCTCACGTCGTCGTTTTGCAAATTCCGTTTTTCATTGCTTACTGGGTTTTGGGGGGGGGGTAGGGAGTGTGCCCCCCCCCCAATCGCAATCCCGCTCTCCCCCATTAAAAAAAAAAAAAATCCCTTTCTCCCCTACCGTGGCTGTTCTGACCACATGGGCTCTTCCTCCCCATATTCCCCTAGGCTAGAGTGGTGCATTATGACCTAACGGTTGACGCGCCCCTTAAATTCCAAAATAAACAAAATCAATTAACAACTCAACGCTGGTCATCCTTAAAAAGCCACAGATTTTCACCAAAATGAATCCAGAACTTTTTTTAGATTAAAAAGGATTTTAGTAGATACCAAATTTGTCATTGTGATGCTTTACCGCGCACAGATTTCACAGAAAATGACTTTGAAGGAATAAATTTTCCGGGTACAAGCCCCCTGTAGTTCCGTGGAACAATCTGTTAAAACTATAGTAACATTTCAAATCCGGAAACCAGCACAAAATTTAGGAGTCCGGTAAAAGACATATTTTAGAATGTTTTTTCACGGGGGACACGCAATGGTAGCAAATAATCACCTGTCCACGCTTCCACAAGTATGGGCCGCCAAAAATTCCTTAAAATTGCTGTAACTCAAGAAGTAATCATCAAATTTGGATTAAATAGGTTTTGTTTTATAATTCGGTTTTTCCATGTTTCTAACAAAAATGTCTTAGAAATGTTAACCGTAATACAATAGTTTTTTAATTATATTTATATATTATTACAATGTATGCAATTATAGCAACTTTTTGGGTATATACATAATTATTTATACGTAGCATTCGCTAGATTATCATAAAATTTTCAGACTATACTAAATTAACGCCAATTAATCCAAAATTTTAAAAGTCCGAAACTATATCCTGTAAACTTTTTGATTATGTAATTAATTAAATTAAGCAGTAAATTAAATCTCAATCAAAAAGTTTCTAAGTTCACTTACCAACAGTCACGTAGTGTATCACACAAGAACAATATGACCACAATGAACCAAAAAAGTTATAATTACAAAAATCTTTATCAATCACTTTCCTAGTAAGTCAATTAATTCAAATTAATTAAAAATAATGACAGATAATCTCATGTAATTTGTAAATTTAACAACATTTGGTCGACCTTGGAATCATTTTAAAGCTAGTTTTAAGGCGAATAAATGTAATGAAAAAGTTAATTATTAAATTTAATTAATCACAAATTAATTACATTTTAGTTAAATTTATCCCACTTTTTTACATATGTATTGTTATTTACCTTACACTCGATCGTCGTCATAAAAATATACCTAATTTACTGACATAATGCCAATGAAATATCCGAATTGTCATGTCTCGAAACAAACTTCTTATAATTACCGATGAATTAAGAAAATTAAATGAAGAATTACTTACATCTCAATAATTGTTATTGTCACTCAACTAACACATACAAAAATGCCAACAGATGTTTTAAATATAAACAAAGCAAGTAATAATTTTAAAAATTAATTAGTCCCAAATTAAGTTCATGCTACTTTTTCTTGTTACTTTAATTTCCCACAAATTATTTTTCCTGTAAAATAAGCATGCAAAATGGTTTCCCAGTGTGGCCTGTTGTTAAGTTTACACAACACATGGTGATAAATATCAATTAATTTAATTCATTCATTAATTCATTATACCGTAAAGTAGCATGAACCTTAATTTGGGACTATAAATCTTTAAAAATTAGCTCGCATTGTTTATATTTGATACTTCTGTTGGCATTGTTTTGTATGTGTTATTGAGTGACCCAACAACAATTATTGAGGATATAAGTAATTCCTCACTTAATTTCTTATTGGAGAAAATCGGTAAGTTATAGGAATTTTTGTTTCAGGACATGACGAATTCGGAGTTCTTGCATTATGTCAAGTAAAGTAGTATATTTTTTATGACGATCGATCGAGGTTTCTAGGAATACATAACAATACATATATCAAAGTGGGATAATTTAACTAAAATGTAATATAATTTGGTGTTAATTATTTAATTAATTAATTTGTTTCATAACATTTTCGCCTTAAAAACTTGCTTTTAAAAAGATTCCAAGGTCACCACATTATGTTGATTTTACCAAATTAAATTTGAGATTATTGTCCATTATTTTTTAATTATTGAATTACTGAATTAATAGGACGTGATTGAAGTAAATTTTTTGGAACTAATATTTTTTTGGTTTCATTGTGGTCCATATTGTTCTTGTGTGATACACCCAGCGTGAACTTTGGTAAGTGAATAAGAAACTTTTAAATTGAGATTTAATTAAGGCTTAATTTATTTAATTAATTAATCAAAAAAGTTGCAGAATATAGTTTCGGACTTTTAAATTTTGGATTAATTGGCGTTATTTTTAGTATAGTCTGAAAAATTTTATGACATCTAGCGAATTCTACGTATAAATAATGTATATACCAAAAAGTGCTAGAATTGCAATACATTGTAAATAATATTAATATAAATTATAAACTATTGTATTTACCGGTAAAATTTCTAATGACATTTTTGTAGAACATTAAAAACCGAATAAAACAAACATATCTATCCAAAGTTTATGATTACTTTTGATTACAGCAATTTTAAGAATTATTTTGGCGGCCCATCTTGTGGACGCCATGCAGGTGACTTATTTGCCTACCATGCGTGCCCCCCCGGGAAAAATACCATTCTAAAATATGTCTTTTACTCGCCCTAAATTTTGGTGCTGTTTCCGGATTTGAAATGTTTTTACGCTTGTTCCACGGACTACTGGAACCCCACTTAGCCTCTTACATCTATTAATTATTTGTTGAAGATCCTCACCCCTTAACGAAGTCCCCTGGATACGCCACAGGCACCTACAGCCCCCCGTTCGAATTTTTTGGAATTGGCACTGCTGGATTTTGCGCCCCTCCTCCCTCCCATATTCAAACTCTACTGACGCTCGTGCCGAGCTTCATAACCTTTTAAAATGTATAGTTCGCTGCGTCGACAAGTACATTATACACAGATTATAATTATAATAATAATCAAAGACACACCATTAACTCATCTAGTCAATTTTCATAAACCAGGCGGCGCAATATGACCTAACCGGTAAGCGCCCTAGTTTTCCTCACGTCCGTCGTGGCAAAGTCACAATGCAAAACATTTTTTGAAGTCACCTGTAAAATATTTTTGTTGTGTATAGTAGTTTTAGGACGTTACCTCACAACATTGTATATTTTTTTCTCGATTTGGTTATTCGGGAAACACTCGCGTAGGTGTAAGTTGTTATTATTTACTACAATTCTGAAATGCCCCACAACCCAAGACACAATACACTTGGATTTTCCAATTACTCGGTGAAGGGTAATGTATTTATTTTATTTGATACCTTGTTTACTAATGGATGGAGTGAGTTTAAAAGCGTATTCAAAACATATTTTGGAAAATTTTTTTCCCTCAATTTAGCATTTTGTATCGTTTAAATCTTCAATTAGTACAAGAATAACGAGATTTTTTAATTCAAATAAATATTTTTCCCTTTGCTGTTACCATAATCTATAATAATTGTATTTTTAAATTTTTAAAACTATCAACTGTAAACATCAATTCACACAAACTAAATTTAAAATAAATACTAGAAACCTCAGCTGGACGCGTTGAAGCGAGCACGTGTTTATACTAGACCCCATTGCACATTTTTATAAATTTTAAATTTTACGACGTTCGCGTTTCATATTATTTTTATTGCCAATATTTGGGTAAACCCTTATTAATCTTTACTTTTGTGGATAAAACCCAAACCGCATCTAGAGGACCTTGACTCATTGGGAAAAAATATTAAACCTTTGGTGACAAATATAGGACTGCTTCCTCGAAAGTTTTTGATTACTTCCTAGGTGCAGTGCATTTGAAACTTCGCGCGTCTTTTCGTTGCATGCAACGTTACTTTTGTTAAAATTTAAATTCCATCTAACTACTTTATTGGATCAAACTAAAATTAACATATTCGTGACGGACGGACATTCTAATGATTTGGCTATCTCGATTTGTCGCCGGTATTTTAAAAAAAACTTTCGGTTAACTTTAATGTAACTTTTTTAAACTTTTTTGAACGATTTTCACAAAACTAATGGATTTCAATCGAGAACAAAGCTTGCGATGGTCAAATTTCAACTCGATCCGAGCCTCCGTTCGAACGTTATGGCAGACATACAAAAAAAAAAAAAAAACAAACAAACCCAAACAACCAAACAAAAAAAAAAAAAAAAAACCAAACGATGACAAATTTTTCCGGCAGAGTAAAATGGAAACGCTCGTTTCGCCGCTTAAATAAAATCTGATATAACCGTTGAAGCGCCCTAGTTATCAAGTCGTCGTCTGACTGTATCTCTACCAAAACATGTGACAAAAGTGATGTTCCTTTAACCGTACATCATAATATGCTAGCAAATGTACCATATATGATGCCTTGCACACCCATTTGATCTCTCCCAATCATATGAAAACTTCTATCTGTTTTACGGCGATAACTTAACGGCGGGGAACTTTCTGAAGTTCTCATTTAAAGTTTATTATTATAAAAATGTAATTCACATCATACATATTTCCTTTATTTATTTTTTCCATTCAATACAATTTTTTATTTCTATTTTCTATCATCACCACCATTTTCCCTTTTTTTTTATATAAACGTAGAAAATGTAACAGTTAATATCACAGGTGGACAATAAGACCTAACCGGTTTTAAACTCCCCCTTAGCTTCTCACGTCGTCGTGTTGCAGCGTGCCCTTCTTCAGGTGTCTAATTATAGGTATTTTTTAGTTAGAAAATTGTGTAGGATATCCGAGGGCTGTCAAAATCCCTTGCATTCGCATTAACCCACTGAGAAAAAAAAAACCCCTAAAAACTTCAGGCAGAATTGCCCCTTCTCTACGGGATCTGAACTCCAGACCACCCCCCATTATAGTCGTTTAAATTGCTTAACGCTAGCCAACCTGTCGTATTTTGTGACTTAATATTTACGCCCAAAATGATTGAACATCTAGGACACTATTCGATTAATTTACATCACAAAAATATTTTACAATTTAAAAAGTAATTTGGGTTTTAAATTTTTTTAACTTAATCATTTTCATATTTATATTTAAATCAAATTTATAACAACAATCAAACAACACATTTGATATATTAACTCACAATTATATCAAAAGGCGATGCAATATGCCTACCCAGCTGATACCAAAGGTATTTATTTTCAAAGTTGTTCATATCACGACACAAATAAAATACACACATTTATAGCATGGCTCTGCTAAGCATAAAAGGCGATTCAAGAAAAAAAGTCCACCGTCCAAACATCAGGTGCAGGTAACAGGGGAGTAATGAGTATATAAGTCCCTGAAACTAGAGGCGAGCTCTGGCAATCGTCGTCGGGGACACTTTCCCTTTCCCTTGACGAATTCCCTGACAACGATGACAAAGACGATGAAGACCGCGACGTGAGAAGTTCCCCTTTCCTCCCCCTACCCGTGGCATGGTTCTGAACAGCTGGCAGCATGGGCTCCTACTCTCCATATCCCCTAGGCTAGAAGTGGTGCATTATGACCTAACGGTTGACGCGCCCTAAATCCAAATAAAAAAATAAAAAAGTCACAGAGTGACGGTAATGGGGAAAGAAATTCGTGTTTAATTATATATCACAATGTTGATAGATGAAATAAGTTTGAAATAATTAATCATTATTGCTGATTTTATTAGGCTCTACTTCCCCAGTGATCTTAGTACAATTCTCGACGTTTTCTTCTAATTGCAAATTATTATATTCTCGGAGTTCAATGTACCTTTAACTGTACACATATGCTATCAGAATGTACCATATACGATGCATAGCGCACAAAATTTGATCTTTCCCAATCATACGTAGAACTTCTGTCATATTATGATAACGGCGACGAAATTTCAAAATTTCTCATTCAAAGTAATTTATTTAACAAAATTTAATTCCTATCATACACACATTTCTTTAATTTATTTATTTCCATTTAAAATAAATAATTATCCGTTTTCTATTACTATCATCACCAACATTTTCTTTTCTTATACATACACTTAGAAAACACTATAATCATCAAACACACCATTAACTTATTTCATTAACCGTCAATATCACATGCGGTGCAATATAACCTAACCGGTTGAAGCGCCCTAGTTTCTCACGTCGTCGTTGCTAAATGCCGTTATTCATTGCTACTGGGTTTTGGGGGGGGGGAGGGCGTGTGCCCCCCCCCCAATCGCAATCCGCTCTCCCCCATTTTAAAAAAAAATCCCTTTCTCCCCTACCCGTGGCTGGTTCTGACCAGCTTGGGCTCTTCCTCCCCATATCCCCTAGGCTAGAGTGGTGCATTATGACCTAACGGTTGACGCGCCCTTAATCCAAATAAACAAAAATCAATTAACAACTCACAGCTGGTCATCCTTAAAAAGCCACAGATTTTCACCAAAATGACCTCCAAGAACATTTTTAGATTAAAAAGAGGATTTTAGTAGATACCAAATTTGTCATTGTGATGCTTTACAGCGCACAGATTTTCACGAAAATGAGCTTGAAGGAGATAAATTTTCCGGGGTACAAGCCCCCTGTAGTCCGTGGAACAAGCTGTTAAAACTATAGGAACATTTCAAATCCGGAAACCAGCACCAAAATTTAGGAGCGAGTAAAAGACATATTTTAGAATGTTATTTTTCACGGGGGACACGCATGGTAGCAAATAAGTCACCTGTCACGGCGTCCACAAGATGGCCGCCAAAATAATCTTAAAATTGCTGTAACTCAAGAAGTAATCATCAAATTTGGATAAAATAGGTTTTGTTTTATTCGGTTTTTCATGTTTCTAACAAAAATGTCATTAGAAATTTTACCGTAAATACAAAAGTTTTTAATTATATTTATATATTATTACAATGTATTGCAATTATAGCACTTTTTGGTATATACATAATTATTTATACGTAGAATTCGCTAGATTATCATAAAATTTTCAGACTATACTAAAATAACGCCAATTAATCCAAAATTTAAAGCCCCGAAACTATATTCCTGTAACTTTTTGATTAATTAATTAATTAAATTAAGCATTAATTAAATCTCAATCAAAGTTTCTAATTCACTTACCAAAGTCACGTAGTGTATCACACAAGAACAATAAGACCACAATGAACCAAAAAAGTATAAGTATCAAAAATCTTTATCAATCACTTTCCTATTAATTCAATTAATTCAATTAATTAAAATAATGACAAAAATCTCAATTAATTTTGTAAATTTAACAAAATTTTGGTCGCCCTTTGGGAATCATTTTAAAGCTAGTTTTAAGGCGAATAAATGTAATGAAAAATTAATTTATTAAATTAATTAATCCCCAAATTAATTACATTTTAGTTAAATTATCCCACTTTTTACATATGATTGTTATGTATACCTTAAACTCGATCGATCGTCAAAAAAAATATACAAATTTACTGACAAAAATGCCAATGAATTCCGAATTGTCATGTCTCGAAACAAATTCTTATAATTACCGATTAATTAAGAATTAAATGAAGAATTACTTACATCTCAATAATTGTTATTGTCACTCAACTAACACATACAAAATCCCAAACAGATGTTTTAAATAAAAAACAAAGCAAGTATAATTTTTAAAAAATGAATAGTCCCAAATTAAGTTCATGCTACTTTTCTGTTAATTGAATTTCCCACAAAATTATTTTCCTGTAAAATAAGCATGCAAATGGTTCCCGTGTGGCTGTGTTAATTTTACACAACACATGGTGATTATATCAATTAATTTAATTCATTTATTAATTCAATTAACCGTAAAGTAGCATGAACTTAATTTGGGACTATAAATCTTTAAATTATACTCGCATTGTTTATATTTGATACTTCTGTTGGCATTTTTTGTATGTGTTAATTGAGTGACAACAACAATTATTGAGATATAAGTAATTCCTCAACTTAATTTTTTTAATTAATCGGTAAGTTATAGGAATTTTGTTTCAGGACATGACAATTCGGATTCATTGGCATTATGTCAGTAAGTAGTATATTTTTATGACGATCGATCGAGTTTTTAGGATACATAACAATACATATATCAAAGTGGGATAATTTAACTAAAATGTAATTAAATTTTGGGGATTAATTAATTTAATTAATTAATTTTTTCATAACATTTATTCGCCTTAAAACTTGCTTTTTAAAAAAATTCCAAGGTCAACCACATTATGTTGATTTTACCAAATTATTGAGATTATTGTCATTATTTTTAATTAAATTTAATTACTGAATTAATAGGAAGTGATTGAAGTAAATTTTTGGAACTAAAATTTTTTTGGTTCATTGTGGTCATATTGTTCTTGTGTGATACACCACGTGACTTTGGTAATTTAATAAGAAACTTTTAATTGAGATTTAATTAATGCTTAATTTATTTAATTAATTAATCAAAAAGTTACAGGAAATAGTTTCGGGACTTTTAAATTTTGGATTAAATTGGGCGTTATTTTAGTATAGTCTGAAATTTTATGACAATCTAGCGATTCTACGTATAAATAATTATGTATATACCAAAAAGTGCTATAAAATTTCAATACATTGTAATAATATAAAAATTAAATTAAAAATATTGTATTTACGGTAAAATTTCTAATGACATTTTTGTAGAACATTAAAAACCGAATAAAACAAACCTATTTATCCAAATTTGATGATTACTTCTTGAGTTACAGCAATTTTAAGAATCATTTTCGCGGCCACCTTGTGGACGCCATGACAGGTGACTTATTTGCTACCAGGCGTGTCCCCCCGTGAAAAAACCCTTCTAAAATATGTCTTTTACTCGCTCCTAAATTTTGGTGCTGGGTTTTTCCCGGGTTTGAAATGTTTTTACGCTTGTTCCACGGACTACTGGAACCCCACTTAGCCTTCTTACATCTATTAATTATTTTGTTGAAGAAACCTCACCCCTTACGAATCCCTGGATACGCCACAGGCACTACAGCCCCCCTTGCGAATTTTTGGAATTGGCACTGCTGGATTTGCGCCCCTCCCCCTCCCCCTATTCAAACTCTACTGACGCTCGTGCCGAGCTCATAACATTTTATGTATATTCGCTGCGTCCGACAATTTCATTATACACAGATTATAATTATAATAATAATCAACACACCATTAACTCATCTAGTCAATTTTCATAAACACAGGCGGAGCAATATGACCTAACCGGTTGAAGCGCCCTAGTTTCTCACGTCGTCGTGGCAAATCACATGCAAAACATTTTTTGAGTCACCTGTAAAATATTTTTGTTGTTTATAGTAGTTTAGGACTTTACCACAACATGGTATATTTTTTTTCTCGATTTGGTTATTCGGGAAACACTCGCGTAGGTGTAATTGTTATTATTTACTACAATTCTGAAATTAAAAAAGTCCGCCTCAACCGGGAATAGAACCACGGATCTCCCGCATTCCAGACAGGTGAGACAGGCGTCTTAACCACTAGACCATCAGGACGGGTACATTTTAAACTCTTAATTGTAGTTGCATTATACATCTGAATGGATGGAACAGTACTGCAACGAAAAACTGTTGCCTTTGAACTGGTTCCGTCTGTCCGTGGTTCGATTCCCGGTTGGGGCGGACTTTTTTAATTTCTGAATTGTTGTAAATAATAAACGGTATATTTGTTAATGGATTCGGTTAAATTTCCACAATTATAGCTTTGTTCATTAAAATAGTATAATGCCGTGCACAAGCGCATAGATGCTGTCTCACTTAGTGGTAATTTTTTTAAAATTGAAAATTCTGACTTTTGTGATTAGCGCTTCATTTATTTAATTTACTTTATTGAGTTTTAATCCCTATGTCCCCGAGGCTATAGTGTCAAGTTGACCTAACGGTTGACGCACCCTTAATCAAAATAAATAAATAAACTAAACTATATTTGGTACATTCATCATATGCTAGCAGAATGTACCAAATATGATGCCTTGCGCACCCAATTTGATCTCTCCCAGTCATGAAGATCTTTTATCATGATAACGGCGACAATCTTTCTTAATTTCTCATTTTAAAGTAACTTATTTAACAAAATTTATTTCACATCATACACATTTCTTTCTTTTCTTTATTTTCATTCACATACACAACTTTTATTTTGCTATTACTTTCATCATCATCAATTTATTTTGTTATTTATACACTTAGAAAACATCTAATCATCAAACATTCCTGCATTAACTCATCTCATCAACGTTCATTCACAGACGGCGCAATATAACCTAACCGGTTGAAGCACCCTAGTTTCTCACTTTGTCGTACTGAAATACACTGCATCATTGTATGTTTACGGCTACGCTGATAAGTCGATGATATTATTTATTTAACTATAGGGCGGAGTCTCAACATTTCACGACCTCATATTTACGATTTCAGGATGATTAAAAAACAAAAACACGTTCACATTTTTGTTATTTAAATCAAAGTAACAGTAGGAGGTCCCTATAGTTTCATTTTGTCTCTGTAGTAAGCGGCTTTATATCATATGTGATTTAGTTAGGCACATAGTCGATTCCATTCTAAGACGATTTAGTTTAGTTGAGTGATGTGAGAATGAAGGGTGATTGATAAGATAGTAAGTAGGTTACTAAGACAGTTTGTACAGGGGGGAAGCCATTGGGGGAAGGGAAATTTTTTTGATTTTATATTTACAGGGGAAATTTATAATTCAAAACCCCAACTTGCATGTAAATTTTTAAATGCCCGAACAAAACAAAAAATAAAAAAGCATCGAAATTTTGAAAAAAAAAAGCCGGGAAAAAGGGCTTATTTTAGTTGATGGGTTTTTACAGTCAACACTATATAGCAGATCAATGAAATTTTTAAAAAAAGAATTTACAATCCAGAAACGGAACATGTAAATTTTTTTTACATAAAAACACTTTTTCAATATTCATTCAAAAATTATTTTATTTTTTTTTTTTTTTTCCAAAAATTTTATCCTCCAATTTTTATTTTTTTTCTTTACTTGAAAAAAATATAACCATCAAACCCGCCCCTGGTTTTTCCCCCGCAGGGGGATTTTTTCCCTTTCCCTATTCTCTAGGTAGAGCTGCTCTTTGGGGAACCAAAGGGTTTTGCCGCACCCTTAATGCAAATACTTTTTTTCTTTAATAATTAAAAAAATTTTAGAATTCCCATCACGTGATAAATTTAAAACCCCCCTGTTGAAAAAAAAACTTTTTAGGGACCCCCCCTTTTGGGTTTTGGGTATCGAACGATGCCCTCCGAATTCTTGCGGGGGGTAAGGGGTTACCAAAAAATAGTTGATTTAAATTTTGAATAAGCCTTTTCCCACCTCCCAAGTAATTGTAAGCGCGCGAGTACGGTTTTATTTTTTTACAAAACTTGTTTTTAACCCCTTAAACCCGTAAAAAAACAAATTAAAAATTTCCCAATCGAAAAAAATTTAAAAATTTAACTTTTGAAAGAATGTGTTCCCCTCGTAAAAGTATTTTTTCTTTGTCCTTTCGACAGCTCACCCGGTATCTCGATGTAGGTAGGTATAGGCCAACATCCCCCAAATAAACGGGTAGGGGGCCGGCTTTTACGCAATGCTTCCCCAAAACAAACAATTAACACCCCACTTCTCAACTTTTTAAAGCGCCGGGCCGGGGAAAAATCAAAAAAGCCCTCTCAGCTGATTGACTTTTTTTGGAAAATAACTTCTTGTCACTAAATTATTACTTTTTTGCAGTGCCCGAAAGCGTTTACCGTATCGCGAACCACCCAGAAGGCTTCAATTGTTTCTACCACCGCATTTAAACTCAAAAAAAAGTCGATTTTTCATAATCGTAGACCTACAAATCATTATTTTAAAAATAAAATAAAACCAAAATTTGGTACTTTTCAAAAAGAAAAAATGGCCTTTTTTTAAAATTGTGTTCGGGGGGCGGGAATAAATCTACTATTTTTGCTTTAGATCGTAATATAGAATTTTATGCTTTACAGCTTACAACATGGGCATTTGGTTTAAATTTTTAATTTTTCTGATAGTGTTATTGTCTAGACTTGGGTATAGGGCCCCACACCCCAAACCCACACGGATATCTTTAACCAGAAAAAATTTTTTTTCCCCATATTTTGGACACATGTGATGAAACCCTTTAAACCCCGTAAATCATATGCTAGCAGAATGGGGGAAAACCAAATATGATGCCAGGGCCATGCAATTTGATCCCCCCCCCCAAAATCATATGAGAATTTTTCTATCATATGAAAAAGGGCGACAAAAATTCCAAATTTCTACACCCAAAAAGTAATCTTTTTTAAAAAAACTTTAAAAATTTATCCAAATTTTTTTAAATTTATTTTTAATTTTTTTCCCCCTACATAACTTTTGTTTTGTTTATTACTTTCGCCCATCATTATTTCTTTTTTTATTATTCACTTAGAAAACTCTTAAATAAAAATAAAAAATAATTAAACATCATCTTTAAAAATTAATCATATATTAAACAGGGCTACCCCCGAAGTTTAAAAATCAAAAAATTTTTTAAAGAAAAAATCCAAGGATTTTTAGAAAGAATTTAAAAATTTTTGTAAAATCAAAAATATGGCACACCCCAAGGGATTTTTACCTACAATGGCGGGTTAACCCCCAAAGCGGAAAACCCACGTTTACGAAATTAAAGGGAAAAATCCCAATGAATTCCAGTATAAAAAGGGAATTATCAAGGTTTAACACGCCTAAAAAACGAATACAACGGGAAATACAGATTTTTATTACATCGAGCATTCACCCAAAAGCCCTTCCCGATTTTGGGTTCCCTAGGGGAACAACGAATAGCATCAACAAAGGGGTTTAATTCTTAAAAAAATAACCTTATACCGAACAACATTATACAGAAAAAATTAAACGGGAAGTAGCGGAAGATTGTTTTTCTATAAATGGAAAGAAAAATTATTGAAAACCGGGGAAAAGGATAGGATAATGAAGAGATTTGGGTTTCCCATTGGAAAACTCTCAAAATGAAGTCAGGCAAAAATAAAACCCAACACTTTAGCACCAAAAATACCCCAACGAAAATTTGTTTCGGGCCACCAAAAATGGATGATTACATTGCGAAAGAACCCCAAATTTTTTAAATTTATGAGGGCCGGGAAAAAAGTTTGCGGTAATGTGTCCTACAGAAAGACCCCAATTTTTTACAAAAATTAAAAATTTTCTTTAAAATAATAGAAACCATTTTTAAACGAAATGAATAATGTGGGGTTTAAAAAGACGTTTGGAACAAAAAATGCAATCTAAGTTTGGGAATTACATACTTTTGTTTTACTGTGGGGGGGTTGCAGTAATATGGCAATTAGGAATAAAATTTAAAGAGGAAACAAAACGGAAAACCCTTTGTACAGGATTGGGAAAAACCCCCCCCGAAGGGGGAAACAAAGGTTGTGGCCCGAATTGAGAGTCTCAGAAGAGATCTCGGAAGTTTAAAAAACAGTACTCTTATGGGGAATAGGGCTAAAAAAAATTTTAAAGCGCCATGTAAAAAGTTATTTCCCTAGAATGATAATTCAAACTAGGCAAAAGAAAAAAAGAATGGGGGTCTTTAATTGATTACAGGACACATTAAAAAAAAAGCTTAGGGGCGCTTTCAAAGAGACTTTAAAAGGTACAGGTTATGTACAAGTAGAAAACAAAAAAATGAAATGTTTCAGCCCCCAATGAAAAATATTTCTATCGGGCAGTTTTCAAAATGGGCTTACACCCCTTTTTAAAAGGGAAACCATCAGAGCAAGATTTTTAACAAATTTTGGTCAGATATTGGAGTAACCCGTTTGAGGGCCCAAAAGAAATGAGCATGGATTGGGCGAAAAAAAAACCCAAGATATGGAGCAAGTTAATGAAAAAGTTCCCTTTTAATAGCATTTTCCCCTCGAAGAACTGAAATTTGTATTTCAAGGAGCAATAACTGGAAAAATCCCCGGGGTTTTTAAAAATCCTAATTTTTTGGGATAAAATGATTTCACCTGTTTTTCATGAAAAACTAGCAAAATATTTTACGATTAGTGAAAGGAGATGAAAACCATTCCCTTTTTATTTTACAAAAGGGGAAAAACTTACCTTAAACCAAAGAAGCAGATACACCAAAAACCAGCTACTACAGCCCAAAAACATGCCCACCCAACCCGTGTACAAAAATTTTCTTACATCTTGTATTTTCCCAAAAAAATTTAACCCGCATTGTGAAGAAAACAATATTATCAGGGAAAAAAAAGGGCTGTAAAAAGTATTTTCCCCAAAGGGTTTTAAGGAACAGTGGGTTTAGATTCTTTGGTTATGAGAAAAAACACATTGTCCAAAAGGGGAATATTCATTTCTGATATATTTTATTAAAAAAAAGGGGTATTATCTGTGCCTCATTATGGCTTTTACATTATTGGAAAAAATATTTAAAAAGGTCCAATTTAAAAACAGTTTTTGGGGGAACGCTATGAACAATAAATTTTTTTTTTTAAACCAAAAAAAATAAAATTGGCCCGAGAAAACTTTTTCAAAAAGGGGAACTAAAAATTTGCACGTGGGAAAATTTCAAGGGGTCATTAAGCCCGTTTTTGGTTCTGCATGGCGTTTTAAAACCATTATAAACTTGCTAAATAAAAACAAAAAACGGATTCCAAAAAACAAAGAAAATGGGAATAAAACTATTTTACTGTCTCATTTAATTTTAAAATGGGGTGATATCAAAAATATAAAGCGATTTTCAGATGCCCAAAATCAATCATCTTTACAAACACACATTTGTTTTTGCCCAAAATATTCAAAAGGAATTTTTTTAGAAAAGTGTTTAAAAATTTTTGTTTTCAAAAAGGGAAAAGTTTTAAGTTTACATGGGGGTTCAACTTAAACGGGTGAAAAATTTTTATTGAAGGAAAGGAAGAAAGGGGAGGTTTTAAAAATACCTAGGGGTTTATTCAAGCTGAACCCGATTCATCAAACGAAACGAAGAACAACTTAAAGAAAAATAAAAAAATTTTGGGGAAGAGAGTGAAAAAAAATACTGACAACAATTTAAACGGGAAAAAAAAAAGTGAAAAAAATTAATACTTATGCAGGGACCAGTTTTGATGTATCTTTTGGTATTTTTAAACCCGGGGCACAAAAATGAGATGCAAGCAATTTAAACGAAAAATAAGAACTCTTCTAACAGAATACCGACTTCATACCCCAAACGGCCCGGGCGAACCCGGGCGACTTGGGCTAGGTTACGTGGTGGAAGAGGGGTAATGATTTAATAACGCATATTAAGCAAAAACAATTTTTTTAAAAGGGGAAAACTTCTAAAAGTAAAAGTACTTCGCGATTACATACATGTAGGCAAGCGGGTGTAAAACCCCACACCATTAGATCTGCATAAAGGGTGACAATTTTGGGAGACAACTCATAAGTGATGATAGTAAGAAGAAATGTGGAAACTTAAGATACTACATGGAGGGCCCTCACACAGAATTGCATCGGTTATGGGAGACACTGAGCCCCTCTAAAAAGGTTTCAAGTAGGGGGGATTTATTCGGGGGGAAAAAAGAGGGATTTTTCCCTGGGAATTTCAGGATCAAGTAATTGGGGTTAAAACGGGAAAATTAAAAAGAAGACCTCATTAAAAACAAGAAAATTCTGGAATAAATGTAAAAGTCCCCTTTTAAACCTGAACCATTAAACATGTAATATCGGGATGTAAAAATTTTACCCCAATTTAACTATTTGCACAGAAAATAATCAAGTTGGCCCCCATAATTTTACCAACTCGGGGCCCCAAAAATGTTCGTTACTGGAGAAAAAATCGTACCCCTTTCCTTACTACCAAAATACCCAAACCCGAAAAAAGTATTTGAAAAATTGTGGGTTGGAAACTTTAAATTTTGATCGGGTGTTTTTAAGATAAAACGATACAAAAATAATAGGCCTGATATCATTTTTAAAAAGGGGGTAAAAACAAAAAGGCAAAAAATTTATTATTGGGGTTTTACAATTCCCTAAGTCCAAAAAATTTTAAAAAAACGTGGGGCAGAAAATTTTGCCGCTACTTTGAAATTAGGACAAGAAAAAAAAAAAATGTGGAAAAAAAAGAAACAAGTCCCTACAATCCCCAAATTTTTTGTGTCACCCACGGCAGTTATTTCCCCACAACCTACACAAAAAGTTTTTCACCAACTGGACATTAAAAAGAATTTTTTTCATCAAAATGCGAAAACGGTTATAAATTTTTTAAAGCCCTAAGCCCCCAAAATTCCTCAATGGGCAATTTTTTATAAAAACCCTTTTATGGTTTTATTTTTTTTAAAAATTAAGATTAGTTTTTTATTTGAATGTTATGTTGAATAATGTATAGATTTTAGATAAGTTTTGAATATGAATGTTTTGTTATTATTATAAACACATGAAATGCTTTATCATAGTCCGCAATACATTGCATTTACTTGTACCGGTTTGTTTGGCCCAGAGCATGGCTCTGCTCATCGTAGAAGGCGATTCAAGAGAAAAAGTCCACCTCGCAAACATCACGCTAGTTTGAAGGGTAGTATTTACTCCCCAAACTAGAGGCGAGCTCTGGCAATCGTCGTCGGGGACCTTGCCCCCTTCCCTTGACGACCCCCCGGCGACGATGACAATGACACAACGAACGATGACAAAGACGATGACGACCGCGACGTGAGAAACCCCCCTTCCTCCCCTTACCGTGGCTGGTTCTGACCAGCATGGGCCCCTCCTCCCCACCCCCCTTAGGCTAGAGTGGTGCATTATGACCTAACGGTTGACGCGTCCTTAATCCAAATAAACCAATAATAATAGTAATAATTATAATTGTAATTGTAATTGTAATTATAATAATAATAAAAATAATAATCAAACACACCATTAACTCATCTAGTCAATTGTCATAAATACAGGCGGCGCAATATGACCTAACCGTTGAAGCGCCCTAGTTTCTCACGTCGTCGTCGTATCTTCGTCCCTTCGAAATTGCGCTCTGCTGGAGTTCTTGATTTGATAACATTCTTTTGTATTACTATCATCACATCATTTGCTTCCCTTTTATAAACTAAGAAAAACATATAACCAACAACACGCAATATAATATAACCTAACAGGTTGAAGCGCCCTAGTTCTCACGTCCTTGTTCCCTTGGCCAATCTTGACTTTATTTATTGTAATACATATTACAAACAGAGTACAAATACAAATCATGCATGTAAGTGCAAATCATGGCATAATGGACAGACATGCATTAAAATATACAATAAACATTCACAAAATAATAAATGGATCTCTTTAAACACATTTTAAAATTAGCAATTTAAATGTGAATTACTATCAAAATTAGTAATGATGAAAATTAATAATAATAATATATTCTTGATAGAAAAGAAAAAGAGTATGAAAGAAGAGACGACTAATGAAAATATGCTACTAATTAAATTATAATGTTAATATCCTAAAGCTTAAGTAATAACAGATTAAAATTTAACAATATTTTTGAAAGTGAGATCAATGTTTGTTCCTTCATGATTTTTTAACACTTTAAATGAATGCTGCAATCTGTTGATGCATGAATTTTTTTGAAGGTCAAGATGACTTAATGCTGGTTGAAAATTTTGTGAAGGCGTGTATGTTTTGGGAGGTATTTGAAACCTTCTCGTGGCTGGTTCTGAACAGCATGGGCCCCATCTCCCCATATCCCCTAGGTTAGAGTGGTGCATTATGACCTAACGGTTCCTTAATCCAAATAAACAAATAAATAAAAAAAATTGCCAAGAATTGAACTAGAGTTTGTTAAATTATTTACAATTTCGTATAGGTTTATGTCACAATTACAAAGCAGTGCATAATCTACTCTATGATAACGAATGTTTCGTTTCATGCATTAATGTTATGAAACACTGTTGGACCCTTTCAATATTATTAATTTTGGAGTTTTGATATGGGTTCCAAATAGATCTAGCATAGCCTAAATGAGGTCTATCAAGAGAAAGGTACAACTTTCGCGTTGTGGTTTTGGAGAATTCTTTAGAAACAGTTTCGTCTTAAGAAACTAAGCAACCTAAATGATTTCGGAATTATGTTAGAAAGGTGATTCTGGAATGATAGATCATGAGACTTTAGACTTCCCTTGACATGCTCTGCTAGTCGTAAAAGGCGATTCAAGAGAAAAGTCCACCTCGCAAACATCAGCTAGAAAGAGCGGAGTATCTAACTCCCCGAAAATAGAGGCGAGCTCTGGCAATCGTCGTCGGGACATTGTCCCCTTCCCTTAACGACCCCCGGCGACGATGACAATGACACAACGAACGATGACAAAGACGATGACGACCGCGACGTGGGAAACCCCCCTTCCACCCCTTTCCCGTGGCTGGTTAACCCGCCCTGGTTTACACCAGAGCCGATTATTATATTTGACCTTTGTCGTTTTGATAAAAACTCTACTTGCGATAGTGTATTCAAAATTAACTTTAGAAAGATTTGCCATGAACATCAAAGGTTTACTTTGGTATTCACAGATGGCTCCAAAATTGACAACAAGGTTGGAAGTGCCTTTTATTGCTCCACCTTAACTGAACGTTTCAGGCTAAGCGACGTGTGTTCAGTTTTCACTGCAGAGTTATTCGCCATCCGTGAAGCTCTTAAATACATTCTACGCTGTCGTTGTGGAGAATACCTTTTTGTGTTCAGATAGCTTAAGTTCACTTCAAGCTATAAAACTCATGTATTCTAGTCATCATTTGGTACAAGACATCCAATTCTATTTAGAAAAACTAACCTCTAAGGGATATATAATAGAGTTTTGCTGGATACCTGGACACGTGGGCATAGAGGGAAATGAACAAGCTGATCGGGCTGCTAAGGAAGCTTCCCAGCGTCGCGACGTTGATTTCAATCTAGTTCCCGTTCCAGATGTCAAGAGTGGATACAAGCAAAGATTGTTGGATTTGCGACAAGCATCGTGGGATGTGTTGCAAAATAACAAATTGCATAGTTGTGATGCCACATTGACTAACAAATTCGTCCACCTACGTCTCGACTCTCACGTAGAGAAGAGGTGGTATTGTTCTAGAATTCGTATAGGCCATACACGCCTTACACACGGATATCTCTTAACCAGAGAAAAGGTTATTCCCATATGTGACACATGTGATGTACCTTTAACCGTGCATCATGTGCTAGCAGAATGTGCCAAATATGATGCATTGCGCACGCAATTTGATCTCTCCCAATCATATGAAGAACTTCTATCATATGATAACGGCGACAAACTTTCTAAATTTCTCATCCATTGTAATCTATTTAACAAAATTTAATTCACATCTTACACATTTGTTTCTTTTCTTTATTTTCATTTACATACATAACTTTTATTTTGCTATTACTTTCTTCATCATCAATTTATTTTGTTATTTATACACTTAGAAAACAATCTAATCATCAAACATACCTGCATTCACTCTTCTCATTTCCTTTCATTCACAGGCGGCGCAATATGACCTAACCGGTTGAAGCGCCCTAGTTTCTCACGTCGTCGATGGGCCCCTCCTCCCCCCTCCCCCCTTAGGCTAGAGTGGTGCATTATGATCTAACGGTTGACGCGTCCTTAATCCAAATAAACCAGAAACCAGACTCCCCGGCGACGATGACAATGACACAACGAACAATGACAAAGACGATGACGACCGCGACGTGAAAACCCTCCCTTCCTCCCCTTACCCGTGGCTGGTTCTGACCAGCATGGGCCCTTCCTCCCCCCCCCCCCCCCCTTAGGCTAGAGTGGTGCATTATGACCTAACGGTTGACGCGTCCTTAATCCAAATAAACCAATGAGACTTTAGTGACTCTTTCCAAATCTGATCATTGAGAGTGTATGTATAAAATTTAACATTTTTCGTTTTTGTAGTAAAACGAAATGCTGCACATTTTATATAAAAGGTTATTCCCATATGTGACAAATGTGATGTACCTTTAACCGTACATCATATGCTAGCAAATGAAACCAAAATATGATGCCTTGCTCATGCAATTTTATCCCTCCCAATCATATGAAGAACTTCTATCATTACCCGTGGCTGGTTCTGACCAGCATGGGCCCCTCCTCCCCCCCCCCCCCCTTAGGCTAGAGTGGTGCATTATACCTAACGGTTGACGCGTCCTTAATCCAAATAACAAAAAACTTCTATCATATGATAACGGCGACAACTTTCTAAATTTCTCATCCATAGTAGTCTATTTAACAAAATTTAATTTACATCATACACATTTCTCTCTTTTCTTTTTTTTCATATTTGCTATTACTGTCATCTCCATCATTTTATTTTCATATTTAAACTTAGAAAACAATATAATCATCAAAAATACCTGCATTAACTCTTCTCTTTTACTTTCATTCACAGGTGGCGCAATATGACCTAACCGGTTGAAGCGCCCTAGTTTCTCCACGTCGTCTAAGAAGAAAGTCTGTCAAACTTTAGCTAGTAATGGAGTTTTACACCCCAAAATTATAGGCGAACCTACCCTTGGCTGGTTCTCACCAGCTAGACTTTGCTCCCAATACCTCTAGAATATAATGGCGTGCTCTTAATTCAAATATACTAAAGTATTTCATTTTTAACAAACAACAATATAAAACAAACAAACAAGAAATCTTATTCATTAAATTGCAATTCACGATCGGTACAAAATGACATACACGTTTTAAATTTTTTATTTTTTATTTATTTATTTATGTATCTTTTTATTTATTTACGTCTATCCTATTCAGTTAAACTGATTTCCAAGCCTGTCCACCCTGCGTCTCCCCGCGTCCCCCCTTACGTTTTTTCCTCCCCTTTGGAAAGAATATAGTTATATACTAACCCCGTCTGGGCCCGGGGTAGAATTGGCCCAGAGCATGGTTCTGCTAATCGTACAAGACGATTCAAGAGAAAAAGTCCACCTCGCAAACATCAGCTACTTTGAACGGTAGTATTTTACTCCCGAAAATAGAGGCGAGCTCTGTCAATCGTCGTCGGGGACCTTGCCCTCCTTCCCTTGACGACCCCTCGACGACGATGACGACCGCGACGTGAAAACCTCCTTTCCTCCCCTTACCCTTGGCTGGTTCTGACCAGCATGGGCCCCTCCTCCCCCCCCTCCCTCTAGGTTAGAGTGGTGCATTATGACCTAACGGTTGATGCGTCCTCAATCCAAATTTTAAAAAAAAATGTTAAAAACTAACTAATAAACTACATTATCACAGGTTTTTTAGGGTTGGGGCGCCCTTAAACCTAATAATCATCAAAAAAAATTTTTTCCCTCTCACGTTGTATTTTTTTGATAGTTTTACAATATGAAATGATATCATAATGAAATAGTATTTTTCCAATATGCTCTCCGTAGAAAAACAACGACACAAATTTCGGATACATTTGTGAATCCGATAATGGTTCCCGACTGTTTTAGCGATATTATCTTCGAAGAATCATTTGCTCGTGTACCTTGGTAATTATCTGTTAAATTTATAAGCTACGCCATAAACTACTTTAGATTTATGCTTAGACCCGAGGAGGAAAGTCAAGATGTGCATGCTGGGATAAGTGTCAGGTAAACGGTTAGCTTACTAATTGTCCTGTATCCGCTATGTAGTTTATGAAATACAAAGTGGTCATTCTTCCAAGTGTGAGTGAGCGAAGTGGGGTGGGGCTGACTTATATTTTGAACCGCAATCTTCTATTTACCGCTGGTAGAATTTAGCCCTGATTATTCCCCTGCTGATAGTACTTCCCTTGACGACCACCCGGCGACGATGACAATGACACAACGAACGTATGACAAAGACGATGACGACCGCGACGTGAGAAACCCCCCTTCCACCCCTTACCCGTGGCTGGTTCTGACCAGCATGGGTCCCTCCTCCCCACCCCCCTTAGGCTAGAGTGGTGCATTATGGCCTAACGGTTGACGCGTCCTTCATCCAAATAAACAAAAATGCTGATCGTAAAAGGCGAGAAAAGAGATAAAGTCCACCCCGTCTGGGCCCGGGGTAGAATTTAGCCCAGAGCATAATCGTCAAAGTAAATTCCTTCCAGCAATTCATCAGCTGGATGGTAGAGGACTTGGAGTATTATTTTCCGAAACGAGAGGCAATCTCTTGCGGTCGTCGTCGGGGACCTCCCCCTTCCCTTGACGACCTCCCCGACGACGATGACGATGACAATGACACAACGAATGATGACAAAGACGATGACGACCGCGACGTGAGAAACCCCTTTCCTCCCCTTACCCGTGGCTGGTTCTGACCAGCATGGGCCCCTCCTCCCATATCCCCTAGGCTAGAGTGGTGCATTATGATCTAACGGTTGACGCGTCCTTAATACAAATAAACCAACAAAAAAAAGGTTGAAGCGCCCTAGTTTTCACGTCGTGTTTGGTTTGGACAAGATCTTGCGGGGGTGAATTTGGCTCAGAGTTTGGCTCTGCTAATCGTAGGAAAGAGATAAAGTCCATTTCGCTTATAACATCAGCTAGTACGTCCCCCCCCCCCCCCCCGAAACAAGAGACAATTTTCCCAAACATTTAGGATGGGTACTGTTTATTTTGCGAGCATAGAAGTACTCAAAGGTTTCTAATACTTAATAAAACTAGGAGCAATGATGGCCACTACCTCCCGGAGACATGGTGTACTTTGATTTCATAACTGCACTGGTCTGCATATTTAGTGATGGTTTGGCTATTTTCACTTGTTATCTGATTTTGCTACACCTAACAGTGTATTCTCTCCCCGTCTGGGCCCGGGGTAGAATTGGCCCAGAGCATAGCTCTGCTAATCGTAAAAGGCGATTCAAGAGAAAAAGTCCACCTCGCAAACATCAGCTAGTAACTTATAAGATGGGGAGTATATTACTCTCCGAAACTAGAGGCGAGCTCTGGCAATCGTCGTCGGGGACATTGCCCCCTTCCCTTGACGACCCCCCGGCGACGATGACAATGACACAACGAACGATGACGAAGACAATGACGACCGCGAACGTGAGAACCCCCTTGACCCCCCGGCGACGATGACAATGACACAACGAACGATGACAAAGACGATGACGACCGCGACGTGAGAAACCCCCGTTCCTCCCCTTACCCGTGGCTGGTTCTGACCAGCATGGGCCCCTCCTCCCCCCACCCCCCTAGGCTAGAGTGGTGCATTATGACCTAACGGTTGACGCGTCCTTAATCCAAATAAACCAAAAAATCTCTCTTCATGCACTGACAGGGCTGATATTGATCGTCACAATAGGTTGCCATTTTCTGAATATCTTGGTTTGTGATTGAACGAGCTCAAGCAATCGTCGTCAGGGACCTTGCCCCCAGGCTGGGTCCGGGGTAGAATTGGCCCAGAGCATGGCTCTGCTAATCGTAAAGGCGATTCAAGAGAAAAGTCCACCTCGCAAACATCAGCTAGAAAGAGCGGAGTATCTTACTCCCCGAAACTAGAGGCGAGCTCTGGCAATCGTCGTCGGGGACCTTGTCCCCTTCCCTTGACGACCCCCCGGCGACGATGACAATGACACATACGAACGATGACAAAGACGATGACGACCGCGACGTGAGAAACCCCCCTTCCTCCCCTTACCCATGGCTGGTTCTGACCAGCATGGGACCCTCCTCCCCCACCCCCCTTAGACTAGAGTGGTGCATTATGACCTAACGGTTGAAAGCGTCCTTAATCCAAATAAACCAAAAAAAAAATTAAACTGTGATATTGTTCTGCTGAGAAACCCTATCTCCCCCTACCTACTTATATAGGTTTGGTTTTTATAAATATTAGAGTTTCACCATTTGAATTCAAATCCAACACATTATCATTATTTATTTATTTCCATTAAATGAAACAATTTTCATTTTGCTATGACTATTATCACCATCATTCTCTTTTCTTTTATATAGTTGGAAAACAATATAATCATTAAACAAACCATAAACTAATTTCATTAACATTCAATACCAGGCGCCGCATATGACCTAACCGGTTGAAGCGCCCTAGTTTCGCACGTCGTCTGCCGAATCATTCTTCATTGTATAAGATTGTGTATACCTTGCCGTTGGGCCCCGGGCGGGATAGCTTCCGTCCATAGAGATTGGACTTGTTCCGCCCTCCATTAGATATTCCTGGATACGCCTATTTGAATCTTACAAAGTATTGTATCTTTTATTATATATGTTTCATTTTCTTGCGATGCAGTAACTTTTAAGATCATTATTACTTGTTGGATCCTACTGAAATAAAGCAATTTAATAAGAACGCGCTTCCTGTAATATGTTAGCCTTATCTTCTACCAATGGCATTTATCTGGAAGTATTTATTATGTACAACAAAGAGTATTAATCGTCATCGATGAATTGATTATATATAATCTGTAACCGTTATAGGCTATAAATTACGTCGTTTACCCCCGTCTGGGCCCGGGCTAAAAATTTGCCTAGAACATGGCTTTCCTAATCGTAAAAGGCGAGGAAAGAGATAAAGTCTATCTCGCAAACATCAGCTAGTGTGCAAGAAAGTAGGGCCTATTTTACTCCCCAAAACTAGACCGAGCTCTGGCGACCGTCGTTGAGGACCCTCCCCTTCCCTTGGCAACCTCTCCTACGACGACGACCACCATGACGTCACGAACGATGACAAAGATTACGACCGCGACGTGAGAACCCCCCTTTCCTCCCCCTACCAATGGCTGGTTCTGACCAGCATGGATATTTCGTCCCGACATCCGGCATTCCCTAGACTAGAGTGGCGCATTATGACCTACCGGTTCATAAATAAACTAAAACTTAACTTTTCTGTTATTACTTTATTAAACGATATAAAATCATACACACAACTAACTGAATTTATTAACGGACGGCGCATTTAGACCTAACCGGGAGAAGCGCCCTAGTTTCTTACGTTGTCTGCAACGCCAGAGTCCGAATCTTGACGTCACTTAATTACAAAGTGATGCTCTTCTATTATTCTGAACTCTATACCCATCAAGTAACTAAATTAAACCTCCGTAACAAATCGTGCATTTAAAAATCGCCCGAAGTAATGAGTTGGTCATTTTTCTCTAAAGAATAATTTTTGAAGATTTCCGCATTTACCTTTTCCTCCTGGGGCTTATAGTTTGTTTTATTAGTTTAACCTTTTCGTCTGAATGTCTGATTTATTGTTTGCTGGCGGCACGGCTGTTGACGTGTTAAGTGCAAGTGCTTAACGCGGACTCCACGTGATCACTCCAATTACAACCGGGCAATTAGGCCACCTCGTTAATGAAGTGGCATTGTTGGGTCACGCAAAGTTAACACGCATACGAGGACGAAGACGCAAGACCGAAGACATACGAAGATGTACGGGAACAACCGAAGACTGTGATGAGCAACCGATGACGTGCTCGGGAGGTGCTGTCGAGCTCGGCAGGCAAACGACCGAAGACATACGGAGATTTACGGGAACAACCGAAGCCAGCCGAGCGCTACAGCTCCTCCTGAGAGCGTCATCGGCCGTGGCTGGTTCTGACCCGCATGGGATTTTCTTCCTCCTATCCCCTAGGATAGAAAGGCACATTATGACCTAACGGTTGACGCGTCCTTTCTCCAAAAAGCTCAAAATTTATGACTGAGTTTACCCGTGTCTGGGTCAGGGGTAGAATTTGGCCCAAAGGAAGGCTCTGATAATCGTTAAAAAGTCCATATCGCAAACATCAGCTAGTATATAGGGGAGTATTGTGTGGCCCGAAACTAGAGGCGAGCTCTGGCCGGTGACCTGCTAAACTTTCCCCGGGGGACTGGTTCTGTCCAGCACAGTGATACCCTTCCCACATCCCCTAGGCTAAAGAGTACGTGCGCAATATAATAAATGGCGCGCTCTTAAATCCAAATAAATTAAAATAACCAAAACTATTTTTTTTGTTTGAAGGACGTACACTTACTGGGTCAATTATACAAATTTTTTAATTTCCAATACCCCCGGTACGGGGAAAAGACAAAAAATTTCGCAAACACTTGATTGGTGGGCGGTTTCCCCCCAAAATTAATTAAACTCAATTTTCGATTTTTAATATTTGAAAATTTATAATATTAATTACAATTAAAAAGATTTTTCAAAAGAATTTAAATTTAAAAAGTCCCTACTTTAAATTAAAGGGGTTTTTTGTTTTTTTTACCATAAAACCCAAAAATTTATTTGAAACGTCGACTTTCGACTACACAGTTTTTAAATTTCTGCGGGAGGCATACACACGTAGTTATTGCAAAAAAGCTGGAGGGAAGGGGCCCAGGCGAAACATATTTTAAAATGATTCTTTACCAAGCCCCCCCCCCAAAAGTCTCTCGTCAAAATGAATTCGTAATTATTTCAGTGTAAGTGTGCTTACTAAACCAAGGCCACGTACGGTTTGATTGTCACTGCCTTATTATTTTGTCAACTCACTCATAGAAGGACTTCTAAAACCTTCTTTCTAATTGTTAGAAATTAAGGTTGTTGAATGAGCTCGGACAGAACAAGCTTTAACAAGAAATATATAGTTTTATTGAGCAACACTTTTTGTCATCAAATTTTAACCCAAAAAGTTTAAAAAAAAAAATTTCATTGTTGCTTAGTTTTTTAAGTAAAAGACGGTAACTATATGATATGATGTAAAATAATACTACTTTTTTATTGCCCATGTTCACATAAAAGTTCCGTGGCTGGTTCTGACCAGCACGGAAATTTCCTCCCCACATCTCCTAAAGGCTAGGGTTGCACATAATGACCTAACGGCTGGCACGCCCTAAACCCAAAAAATATAAACAAAACATAAATGAGGACAGTATCCAAAAATGTTCAAAGAATCAAATCTCAAAACCCTCTCTTTTTGACGCATTATATTATTTTCCGACGTGAAAAAGTGTATTTAATGTGTAAAATGAATTCAATTTTAATTTTTAATTTCACCAAAAAGAAAACCAATTTTCAAACACTTCTTTATTTCAAATTTGTTCTTGTAAAATGTGATTGTATAGAGTCGGAAGTTAAAATTAGAACAATTATTCATTTCACTCTTCGTATTTTTTAATGGTTAAAGAATTCGATTCAATGGTTTAAAATGGCTTGTAAGCTTAAGTGTTTTTTCCCCTAGGTGTAATGAGACAGCGCTTCTTGTGATACGCCCCTTTTAGGCGCCGGAGGAGGCTTTTTCTATCGTTGTCCCTCGTTAACCTGACGAGTTTGCCTGAGGCCTCGGCTCCGGAGTTTCGCTCGCTTCATTAACTAACAAAATCTGTTTGTTATTAGACTTTCCGAAATGCCGCGTCATAATTCCTAAGTAAAATGTATTTTTTATTATATGAAACTGACATAAATTAAGATGTCAATTCAAGTCTCAAATAATATGAAGAATGTGCGTTAAATCTTTGTTGCATTACGTAATATCAGTAATATTGGAAGGTGAGGCGAGCTCTGGCGGTCGTCGTCAGGGACCCATCCCCCTTCCCTTAACGACCACCCTAACGACGACGGCTATGACAACACAAACGATGACAATGACGATGCATGAGATTTTTCTCCTCCGTCTGGGCTCGGGGTAGCTTGCATCGCTCTGCTTATATCGTAAAAGTCCATGCAAGAGAAAATGTCCACCTCGCAATCATCAGCTAGAAACAGGGGAGTATATTACTTCCCGAAACTAGAGGCGAGCTCTGGTAATTGTCGTCGGGGACATTTCCCCTTTCCTTTGTCGACCTCCCCGACGACGATGACAATGACAACACGAACGATGACATAGACGTTGAAGACCGCAACCTGAGAAACCCCCCTTTACTTCCCCTACCCGTGGCTGTTTCTGACCAGCGCCCCGCCTCCCATATCTCCCTTACCCGTGGCTGGTTCTGACCAGCATGGGCCCATACTTCCCAAATACCCTAGGCTAGAGTGGTGCTTTATGACCTAACGATTGACGCGTCCTTAATCCAATAAACCAAAACCTAGGCTAGAGCGGCGCATTATGACCTAACGGTTGACGCGCCCTTAATCCAAATAAACCAAAACCCTAGGCTAGAGTGGTGTATCATGACCTAACGGTTGACGCGCCCTTAATCCAAAGAAACTAAACAAACTAATTAAGTGATTCAATCAAATTTATTAGCTTGGGTGATTCAAAAGCTAAGGCAATGGTATTTATAATTATGGCATTTAATAAAATAAATGGGTTTTGTTTCGCTATTACTGGCATCACCATCATTTTTTTTCTTTTATATAACTAAAACTTAGAAAAGAATTTCATTAAACACTACATAAACTATTAAATCGGTCTGAAAAAGACACTCGACTTGTGTCGAAATATTACTATTAAAAAAGTATTTCTTATAAGAACAGTGCTATAATTATCATCTCTTTCTTTTCTTTATACACCTAGAAAACAATATAATCTTTTGCCGTCTCAAGGAATCCAAAATGACCCACAACTATCGTTTAAACAATGTAAAAACTTCTATTCAAAACAAATGTCCGTCTTCTCGGCATGGTGTTTGACAAAAAGCTAAATTGGAAAGCCCACGTTGTTGAGTTACGCAAAAATGCATGTTGAAAATCAACATATTGAAAGTTTCAGAAATACATCGTGGGGTGCAGATAGGACTTGCTGTTGAGAATTTACGGATCCTAGTTTGCCCAAGATGGACTATGGATGTTTCGTATACTCTTCAGCAAGTAACACAACCCTTAACTTCTAGACACTGTCCACCATTGTGGTCTTCGTATTGCTCTTGGTGCTTTTCGAACAAGCCGGTTAGTCAGCTTGTATGCCGAGTCAGGTGTGTCCTCCTTACAGAACGGGAGAAAACCTCTTGATGGGTACTATGTAATGAAAATTAAAGCTATGCCAACCATCCAGCAAATCGGAATGTTTTAACACGACATATGTCAGACACTTTGATAACAAACCCAAGGCATCTCTTCCAACGGGATTAAGATGTAAACTTTTGTTTAATCTTATAGAATTTCATCTGCCAAAAGTTTTTAATTTTGTATTTAGCAAAAAACCCGCCCGGGTTTTACACAGAGCCGATTATTATATTTGCCCTTTTGTCGTTTGATAAAAACTCTACTGTCGATAGTGTATTAAAAAATTAACTTTAGAAAGATTTGCCATGAACACAAGGTTTACTTTGGTATTCACAGATGGCTCCAAAATTGACAACAAAGGGTTTGGGAAATGCCTTTTATTGCTCCAACCCTTTAAATAAACGTTTTCAGGCTAAGCGACGTGTGTTCAGTTTTCACTGCAGATTATTCGCCATCCGTGAAGCTCTTAAATACATTCTACGTTTTCGTTGTGGAGAATACCTTTTTGGTTCAGATAGCTTAAGTTCACTTCAAGCTATACAACTCATTTTATTCTAGTCATCATTTGGTACAAGACATCCAATTCTATTTAGAAAAACTAACCTCTAAGGGATATATAATAGAGTTTTGCTGGATACCTGGGGCACGTGGGCATAGAGGGAAAGAACACGCTGATCGGGCTGCTAAAGGAAGCTTCCCAGCGTCGCGACGTTGATTTAATCTAGTTCCCCTTCCAGATGTCAAGAGTGGATTACAAGCAAAGATTGTTGGATTTGCGACAAGCATCGTGGGATGTGTTGCAAAATAAAAAAATTGCATAGGGGGTGGGTGCCCACATTGACTAACAAAATTCGTCCACCTACGTCTCGACTCTCACGTAGAGAAGAGGTGGGGATTGTCTAGAATTCGTATAGGCCATACTCGCCTAACACACGGATATCTCTTAACCAGAGAAAGGTTATTCCCAATGTGACACATGTGATGTCCTTTAACCGTGCCCTCATATGCTAGCAGAATGGGGCCAAATATGATGCATTGCGCACGGGAATTTGATCTCTCCCAATCATATGAAGAAACTTCTATCATATGATAACGGCGACAAACTTTCTAAATTTCTCATCCATTGTAATCTATTAACAAAATTTTTAATTCACATCTAAACATTTGTTTCTTTTCTTTATTTTCATTTAAAACATAATAACTTTTTATTTGCTATACTTTCTTCATCATCAATTTATTTTGTTATTTATACACTTAGAAAACAATCTAATCATCAAACATACCTGCATTCACTCTTCTCATTTCCTTTCATTCACAGGCGGCGGCAATATACCTAACCGGTTGAAGCGCCCCAGTTTCTCACGTCGTCGTTTAATAATCAATTTATCTGTTTTTACTAGTTTCATATTCATAACAACCCCAAAGGGGGCTCAATATGACCTAACTGGTTGAGCACTCTAGTTTCTTACGTCGTCGTTTCACTCTGTTCATTGAGCATTGACATTTTAGGTGTCAGTGTTTTACTCGAGCGCTAAGCCGCGACTCTGATTCGGGAGGTCCGCGGTTCGAATCCGTCGAGACCGGCAATCCTGACTGAAGGTTTTTTCCTTTGGGTTTTCCTCGGTAGTTAATCTGAAAAGTAAGGGACTGAGGCCTCTTTATAGCCCTTGGACATTCCTTCACAATTGTCCTATCCACAATATACCTATAGTTAGTCACCTGAAGAGGGTAAATCTTATGTGTTTATCCTACAGAGGGCATCCCACAAAAATGCATTTATTTATTTAATATCATACATAACATTGGTGTGTCTGAATTATGGTCCAGGTCTAGGTCCAAGTCCAACTCAATGTTAACGTGCTATACCTACAGTAGAGCTACCTGCCGAGCAAAGTAAAGACTACCTATAAATTGGGTTAGATGATTCGAGAGTCTTTTGCAAAATATTTGCGTATAGTAAATCTTTTTGTCATCCAGTAAAAACAATTAATTACGTGATAAGAATAAATAAAACTTAAATATTTACCTACTTAAATATGCATTCGTTTGTTGTTTCGGTCATTGTTACCCCGTCTGGGCCCGGGGTAGAATTGGCCCAGAACATGGCTCTGCTAATCGTAAAAGGCGATTCAAGAGAAAAAGTTTACCTCGCAAACATCAGCTATAGAAAGAGCGGAGTATCTAACTCCCCGAAACTAGAGGCGAGCTCTGGCAATCGTCGTCGGGGACCTTGTCCTCTTCCTTTAACGACCCCCCGGCGACGATGACAATGACACAACGAACGATGACACACGGGTAAGGGGAGGAAGGGGGGTTTCTCACGTCGTGGTCGTCATCGTCTGTGTCATCGTTCGTTGTGTCATTGTCATCGTCGCCGGGGGGTCGTTAAGGGAAGGGGACAAGGTCCACCCCCGTCTGGGCCCGGGGTAGAATTGGCCCAGAGCATGGCTCTGCTAATCGTAAAAGGCGATTCAAAAGAAAAAGTCCACCTCGCAAACATCAGCTAGTATGAAGGGTAGTATTTTACTCCCCGAAAATAGAGGCGAGCTCTGGCAATCGTCGTCGGGGACCTGCCCCCTTCCCTTGACGACCCCTCAACGACGATGACGACAATGACACCACAAACGATGACGAAGACAATGACGACCGCGACGTGAGAACCCCCTTTCCTCCCCTTACCCGTGGCTGGTTCTGACCAGCATGGGCCGCCCCTCCCCCCACCCCCTAGGTTAGAGTATTGCATTATGACCTAACGGTTGACGCGTCTTAATTCAAATAAACCAAACTTACCCGTGGCTGGTTCTGACCAGCATGGGCCCCTCCTCCCCCCCCCCTTAGGCTAGAGTGGTACATTATGACCTAACGGTTGACGCGTCCTTAATCCAAATAAAAAAAAATTAAAAAAATTAAATCGGTCATTGTCGCAGTCAGCCATTTTAACCGTGCTGACCAGCATGGGCCCCTCTCTCCCTACCCCCGTCTGGGCCCGGGGTAGAATTGGCTCAGAGCATGGCTCTGCTTATCGTATTATCGTAAAAGGCGATTTAAGAGAAAATGTCCACCTCGCAAACATCAGCTAGTTTGCAGGGTAGTATTTTTCTCCCCGAAAATAGATGCGAGCTCTGGCAATCGTCGTCGGGGACCTTGCCCCCTTTCCCCCCCCCCCCCCCCCCGCTGGGCCCGGGGTAAAATTTGGGCCCCAGAGCATGGCTCTGCTAATCGTAAAAGGCGATTCAAGAGAAAAAGTCCACCTTGCAAACATCAGCTAGCAAGAAGGGTTTAGTATATTACCCCCCGAATCTAGAGGCGAGCTCGGGCAACCGTCGCCGGGGACCTTGCCCCCTCCCCTTGACGACCCCCCGGCGACGATGACAAAGACAATGACACCACGAACAATGACAAAGACAATGACGACCGCGACGTGAGAAACACCCCTTCCTCCCCTTTCCCGTGGCTGGTTCTGACCAGCATGGGTCCCTCCCGGAGGTTAGAGTGGTGCATTGACCTAACGGTTGACGCGTCCTTAATCCAAATAAACCATACAAAATAAAAAATAAACTCCTCCCTAAATTCTCTGGGCTAGAGTGCTGCATTATGACCCAACGGTTGACGCGCCTTTATTCCAAATAATCCAAACACCAAAAATTCAAATAGCTTATCCACACCGTCTCATATTTCCCAAACTACATTTAAAAATCGTAATGATTCAAAGGAAAGAAATTAAAATTACTCTAAAATTCTAATAAACCATTACCTTATGTAATTAACTTTCAATATCACAGGCGGCGCAATATTACCTTACCGGTTGTAGCGCCCTAGTTTCTCACGCCCAATCTTTGCCTTGGATATCTTGAATTGTTGAGGTATAAATATGAACCGCACTCAAATTTCCACATCAATTTTTATCCCCCAAAACAGTTGCTAACCTAGACTAGACTTCGATGTATCCATTTTACTTTAATTTTAAATAGCATTTATAATAATAGCATTTATATTATGATTCGTGTTAAAATTAAGAAAGTAACATCGAAACATCAAACATCTTTATAACCTTAAAACAAATAAATCCCGATTTTCATGGTCCAACGTTATATGTTCATTCACAGGCGGCGCAATATGACCTAACCGGTTGAAGCGCCCTAGTTTCTCACGTCGTCGTCATATTCCTGTTCCCTCGTCCCAATAGTACCCTTTCCAAGAATTAACGTGTCCGGGGGCTTCAACTATTGTGATAGTTATATTATGCCTGAATGACGACAAACACAACGACGTCATCGTAACAATGTGATGACGTCACAAATCACAAGTTGTGATTGTAAAAGATAACTTGAGATAACGTTCGTAGATTTCGTCGGTCGTTATTGTATCTACAAGCTGACAGTGGCTTCAGAAACAAGAAAAAAAAACAGCTTGAAGAGCTGAGACTGATGGGATTCTTTGAGGAATGTTTCTTTGATAATAACATCCACCGACCATCTATTGACAAATGGTGATAACAAAAAGTTATTGAATTGAATGGTTAAAGGGGAACGACTTTGTTTTTTTTTCAATAGAACTACTTTTCCCCATGCGTCAAAGCCCATGACAACATAAATTTAACGCTATACAAATACATTAAATGTTACCAAATATTATGCCGTGAGAACGCAAATTAGCCCCCCCTAAACTAGTCTGGGCCGGGGAAGAATTATACCAGAGCACGGCTCTGCTAATCGTAAAGGCGATTCAAGAGAAAAGTCCACCTCGCAAACATCAGCTGTTTGAAAGGGGAGTATTTTAAATCCCCGAACTAGAGGCGAGCTCTGGCAATCGTCGTCGGGGACCTTTCCCCCTTCCCTTTGACGACCCCCCGGCGACGATGACAATGACACAACGAACGATGACAAAGACGATGACGACCGCGACGTGAGAAACCCCCCTTCCTCCCCTTACCCGTGGCTTTTTTTTCTGCCAGGGCCCCCCTCCTCCCCCCCCCCCCTTAGGCTAGAGGGGGTGCATTTGACCAAAGGGTTGACGCGTCCTTAAATCCAAAAAAACCATGACCAAAACGGTTGACGCGTCCTAACCCAAAAATGAACCTTTTTTTTTTTTATTTTTCTGGAAGGTGCGGAAAACCCCCATTTCTCGGCTGGATCTTCCATCATAGGTCTTTCCACCCTTCCCCCCTAGGAAGAAGGCGCATAATAACCTTCGATTGACGCAAACCAAAAAAACCCAAATCCCTTTAAAACCCTTTGAAATAAAAAAAAAAAAAAACCCATTCCTAAAATTTTTTCCTTTTCGATGAAATGTATTTTAAATTTAGTTACAAAAATATCTTCTCACCTATGGGGATGAAAACAAATTAAATGCTAAGTAAACACTTCACGCACACTTGTAAATCCCCTAATAGAAAACTCAAATTTTCACGTTTACTCGTTAAAAGTCAAACCAAAACTCTTTTTGAAAACTACTTTTTAATTAATTGTAAACATATTTTTTTACAGGATATCTCCATAAAATTTTGGGTTTCTTTTAACGAAACGTTTACAAATTTAAGTGGACGTAAATAAGCCAGACCGGGGCGGGGAGGCGAGGTAGGCCCCTTCCCACATTTTTACGACCATTTGGTTGGTTTTTCTCATCCATCATTTCTAACCAACACTGACACCACATTTGGTATTTAATATTTATGAGGGGTTTAATTAAAAATTTTAATACAACATATTGGGTCTCGTCAAACTTAAGTAGTAGACTTGTTTAGTTTTTTCTATTACTACAACATAATTTTTTTTTTTATATATAAAAACTTACAAATAAATATTATCACTAAACACCTATTAACCATTTTATTAACGTTTAATGGCGGCGCAATATAACCTAACCAGTTTTAAGCGCTCAAATTTCTCACCTCTGACCCCCGTCTGGGCCCGGGGGAGAATTGGCCCCGACTGGTTGCTTTTCGAAAAAGCGATTCAAGAGCAAAAGTCCACCTGCAAACATTGGCTGTAAGAGGGAGTTAATTACTCCCAAAAATAAGGCGACCCGGGTATCGCTCGGGGACCTTTCGCCCTTTTCCCTTTACGAACTCCCCGACGACGATGAAAAGACCAACCCAAAAAGATGACAAAGACAGACGAACCCCGACGTGAAAAAAAACCCCCTTTCCCCCCCTTTCCCGTGGCAGGTTCCCGACCAAGGGCCTCCCCTCCCCATATCCCTAGGCCAGAGTGGGCTTATGACCCGACGGTTGACGCTCCTCAAATGTAGATAATAAATAAAAAACAATTATAGCATTGGGAAATCAAACATAAACGGTCCCCGCCAATGTTAACAAAAACATCATGCCAATGGTGGGAAGTTATGCATGGTTTTTTAAAACCGATAACTTTCCCCAGGCGGCGCAATATCCGTCTGGGCCCCGGGGTAAAAATTGGCCCAGAGTTTCCCCTCCTGGGCCTAAATCTTTAAAAGGCGAAAAAGGAAGGGCAGTGGGGGGGACCCCTCAAAAAGATCTTGAGGTGACTGGAGATCGAAAAGGGGGCCTCATCCCTATTTTTTTTCATTTTCCCACACTCACATTTACTCTACAATCAATCATTTTTGACTTTTTTCACTTTTCAAACCTTCACCACAATGTTTGGCCCCCTTTGTTTTCTAAACGTCCCCGGGCCGTTTTTTTCCGTTCGGTGCGCCCCGTCCCGGGGGGAAAAAGGGGGATCCTGGTTTTTGGGGAAAAAAATGTTTTTGGCAAAAAAGAAACATAACCAACCGCAACTTTGGCCCCCCTGCTTCATCATAGACGGGAGTTTCCCAGAATAGCCCACCTGGGTCAATGGGGCTAGTGCAACATTTTTCAAAATTATTTGCACTTTGGGCACCCCGGGACTAGTTTGGGGTAGGTTGTTTCCCAAATGGGGAAAAGCTAGGGGGAAGAGAAGGGTCGGGAGCCCGGACCACACGGTTAAAAGTCTTTTGGGCGTTTTATGTTTTTGGGCCCCGGAACAAAATTGGCTCTTTTTACATCCATCCTGTTTGAAAAAAAAAAAATTTAATGTTTACGGGCCCCTATGTGGTGGGAACCAACGTGGGCTATTTTGATTTTTTTTTCCCCGGGAAAATTTTGTGGGTTTGGTCCCCTTTTCTACTATGGAAAATTTTAATCCCCCCAATCCCCCCTTTTTCCCCCCCCAAAAAACAAACAATTCCATCAAAGAAAAAACCTAGGCTCTTTATTTGAACCAGAAAAAAACATTTGGGCCACTATGGTCAAAAACTAAAAACCCTAGTAAAAAATTTCCCAAAAAATTTTTGCCAAAAAAACCCTTTAAAAAGGGAAAACCCACAACATTTTTTAAAATATAAATCAGTTCAATTGAAAAAAGGTTTTAAAGGGGAGTAGAAAGGTACTGTAAAATCAGTAGGGAAAACTGCGAAATAAAAATTGCTTTTTTTTTGAGACTGCTAATGAAAAGGGCATCGGAACTATTATTTAAAAACCCACCAAATTGGCCCAACCTTTTTGGAAGCGAAGTTAAGCCCCCTAAACCTTAATAATTCTAAAGGAATTATTATTTGTTCTGACAAAAATTTTTCCCAAGAAAAATTTAAAAAGGAGGAAATTTCCCCAAAACCCCAAAGGTGTCATTGATTTTGTATAAAAATAAGGCCCGTTTTGATGGAGAAGTTTTTCCCAACTGGAAACAAAAAATTCCTAACCTTAACAAAAGGGAAATTCCCTGAAAAGGTTTTTAGTGGGATCCCAAATTTTTAGATGCCCAAAACCCTTTAATACCAAACCCCATGAAAATGCTTAAACCTGTAAAAAGTTTTGGGGACACCCCCAAGAATGTCTGTAAGTCTGAACCTATTTGCAGGAACCGGGGTTTTTCAAATCTCATGGGGGGAAGTGCATTGTGAACACCCAAAAAACGGGGGTTTTTAAAATTGTGGGGGCCCCTGTTTCTTTTTCCCCGTGATTGTCCTAGAGGGAAAGGGAAAAAAGAAGAAGATTTTGTGAGATAATGGGGGTTAAACAAATTTAAAGTTTTTAGGAAAAAAAAAGGGTTTATAGAAAAAATTCCCAACCCCAATCTAACCCTTCCAAAGTATCATTTGCGAAAGCGGTAACATCAAATAGTAGAGGCAAAATTTGAAAACCCAAATCAGGAAAAAAACCACGAAATCTCAAAACCCCAAAAACCCAAAAAATTTCCCCAAGCTAAATGGGGGCTACCACCATGTTAAAGAAAATTCCCCCTTTGGTTCAGGAAAACGCAAAGCAAAAGGAAACAAATTAAAGGGCTTTGCTTGTGTTTACAAAAAACCCACTCCCAAGTTTAATTAAAAGAAAAAGCAAAGCAAAAAACGGGGAGCGGGGAAAACTTTTAACAAAGTTTTTTCCCCTGACTCGATCTAAAATTCCCCGAGGGGAAAAAATTAGGAAAAATTTGATCAACAGAAAAGCCCGTCAACGCAATGTTGATTTTTTAAAATTGAAGAAAATTTACCTAATCACCAAAAAAGCCCAAAAACACAGAAAAAAATTAGGGGTTTTTAGTGGGCCCAAAATGAAAAGGGAGGATTTTAAAGTTTCCCCAAAACCAAAAAAAACAGCCCATCCACGTCGCCCATTTACTGATGACATTTTGGAGGATGGGGTTAATGGATGAGAATCCTTTTGATTTTTTTAAAAAAAACCCCCATAAGGTAAAATTTAAAAAAATAACAGCTGTATTTAAGATACATAAAACATCTAAAAAACTTAAATGGTTCCTAATATCGTGGAATTGTAGAGGATTCTTGAAAAATCTAAAAGACCCTACAGCACCCCCTTACAAAACCCCCAAAACCCCGGGCTTATTTTTTACAAAAATTTTTTTTAAAACCCAACCCTGAAAAACCCTAGGGTTTTAAGGGGTTATACAATCTCCCCGTAAGGATTATAAGGAGTTCGAACTTTGCACAGGGGGGTGTTGCCATTCTGGGCATGATTTCGGGTTTCCCCCACTAAATTTCCAAATTGACAACTCGCCTTCCCGGGGTCGCCGTTACACCCTTCCCATTCCAAAGAAACCCAACATTATGCGTTTTTTACATTCCACCCCTTAATCTTAGCAACGCGATTTGGGGCATTGTCGGATCTTTTTACAGGGAAACCCGTAATTTTGGGTTTGGTGTTTTTTCCCGCTCAAAATCCCTGACTGGGGAATCATTTTTCTGTAAAAACGGGGTTGTTTTTGTAGCAGTTTTCACAACACAATGAGGGGTTTTAAATTTTTGAAAAGGGGCCAGAGGGGCCCTCTTTCACGCCCCAACTTTCCCGGCATTTTTTCACCCATAGATTTGTCAGGGTACACCATTGCTTTTCGCTTGATCTCGAGGAAAATGTGCTTGATAAATTTAACAGGGAAAATGATATTTTTCCAATTCAGGTGAATGTTTTTAACTAAAAATAGCCCACAATCCAGGTCAGGGGGGAGACTTTGGGGCAAGCGTTTGGGGGAAAAAGTTCCGGGAAAATTTAGTGACGACCCCCCGGCGAGATGAACAAGGGACACAACAAACGATGAAAAAGACGATGCCAAACCCCCGACGTGAAAAAACCCCCCCTTTTTCCTCCCCTTTAAAACCCGGGGCGGGTTTTCTGCCAGGGGGGGGTTTCCTTTTCCCCCCCCCCTTAGGCTAGGGGGTTTGAAATTATGCCTAACGGTTGACCCCGCCTTTAATCCAAAAAAAATTAATAAAATATAAAGTCTCTTTGCTTAAAAGGTGGACTTTACTAGTTCCCCGGGCCCCCAAAACGTTTTTCCCAAATTTAATGTGAGAAAATGGGGTTTTGTGCACCCTTATGAAAGTATACCACTGACTAGTGGTGAAAAACCGCCCCGTCGTGTCGCCCCCTGGTGGAACAAAGTTTGTGCTTTGGCCATCAAGGAAAAAAAAAGAAGTTTTTAAAAAATTTTAAATACTTTTTTCCTTTTTTTAAAAAATTTTAAAAATCAATTTAAAGCCCCGAGAAGGGGAAAACGAGACAATTATAAAACATAGAAAAGAGGCAGTAAATGGCAAAAAAAAATGTTCTTCTAAAAATTCCAGAAACCTCTTCCCTGATGGGGGGAAAAAGGAAAAAATTAAATTAGGGGACGTCGGGGTAAAAACCAAAACCCGTATCAAGGAGGGCCGGGAATTTATTTTACTACTCCAGCAGTTTGTGGTTTTTTCAGTACTGGTACAAAATTTTTGGCATCGGGAAGCAGAAATTTGCACGATAGGATCCCAGAATTTTTAGCAAAAACAAGCATTTTACAGAAGCTCGAAAATTTTAATTTTCATTTTAAAACAAATTGAGCCATAAAAACAGAGCTTTTCTTTTTGTGGGAACCCGTATGGCGTTAAGCTCTTTAAAGGGCGCACTTTGGGGGAGAAGAAAAAATGCACACGACATGTTTTTGGGGACCCTTTATGATCCCTCATTGGAAGTTATTATTTTATTTTTTTTTAAAATTTTTTGGGTTGTCCCGAAAAATTTCCCGATAGTTGGCGGGAGTGCCACTTAATTCCATTTCTTTTAAAACCCCCAAAAGATAAGTCGATTCCGACCTTTTATATCGTTCCTATTTCTCTGAAAGTTGCTTTTGCAAATTGTTCGAAAAGATGATCAACAAAAGACTAATTGGGATGCTGGAGAAACGGGGGGTTTTTGGCGAAAAGTCCCCTTTGGGGTTTTTGTCAACGTGTTGGGACCCTCGACCCCTTTGGGTTTGATTAGAGCGTTTATTCAAAAAGGGTTTTGGGTTTCAAAACAACATGTTTTTTGGTGGCTTTTTGACATTTAAAAAGCAACATACAAAATGGAATATAATATTCTTTAACAGATTCACGAGTGGGGTTTTTGAGGGCAAAATGCCAAAAATTTTTTGAAAAAATTTTTTTAAAAAATAGAACTTTTAAAGTGCGTGTTAACAATGTTTTTTCGGACTCGTTCTCACTGGAAAAAGGTGGACCACAAGGCTCGGTTCCTTGTCCCGGGATCACTGGTTTTTTTTTTGGAATAAAAAGTGTGGTGGATTTTTTATCCCCAAAAAGCCTTAAAGTGTGCCTATTTTAGATGACCTGGAAATCCCCCCCCCCCCCCCCCCCCCTTCCCCCCCCCCCCCCGATCGGTTTTAAATTTTTCAACGCTCAAAAAACACTGCAAATTTGGGGTTGGGAAAAAAATTAAAAAGTGAAAAGGGGTCAAAACGGGGGAAAAACGATTTTTCTCCCCCAAAAAATCAGTGGGGATTCCCTTTTTTCCGTCCCTTTAAGGGAAACCCCAAAAAGACCCACCCTATCGTTTAAAAAATGTGAAACTTCTATTCAAAACAAATGTCCCCCCTCTTCCCCGGCATGGTGTTTTGACAAAAAGCCCAAATTGGAAAAACCCCCGTGGTTTAGTTACGCAAAAAATGCATGTTTAAAAAACCAAACCCATTTTAAAATTCTCGTAACTAAAATTTGTGGGGGGGCAGATAGGGGCTTGCCTGTTGAGAATTTACGGATCTCTATTTTGCTCCAGGGGATATTTGGGTGTTTGGGATACTTTCAGCAAGTAACAAAACCCCCTTTAAACCCTTTTAACACTGTCCACCATTGTTGGGGCTTTGTATTGCTCTTGGGGCATTTCGAACAAACCCGGTAGTCGCTTTTATGCCGGTCAGGTGTGTCCTCCCTTTGCAGAAGGAGAAAACCCCTTGATGGGTACGTTGTAATGAAAATTTTAAAACTATGCCAACCATCCAGCAAATCGGGTTGTTTTTTAAAACCCACAATGTCAACAAATTTGATAACAAACCCAAAAGGGATCTCTTCCAACGGGATTTTAAAATGAAAAATTTTGTTTTTAAACTTTTGAATTTCATTGCCCCCAAAGTTTTTTTAAATTTTTTATTTAGCAATAACCCGCCCGGGTTTTCCCCAGAGGGGAAAATTTTATTTTGACCTTTTTCTTTTTTATAAAAAATCTACTTGCGGGTAGTGTAAATTTAAAATTAACTTTGAAAAAATTTGCCATGAAAATCAAAGGTTTACTTTGGGTTTTTCACAGATGGGTCCCAAAATTTCAACCCAAAGGGTTGGGGAAAAGGCCCTTTTTTTGCTCACCTTAAAATGAAAAGTTTCAGGGTTTAAGGGGACCCTTTTGTTTAGTTTCCTGCAGAGATATTCGCCATCCGTGAAGCCTTTAAAAAACATTCTCGCTGTCGTTGGGAGAATACCCCTTTTTTTTCAGATAAACTTAATTTACTTTTAAGCTATAAAACTCGTTTTAGTTCATTTGGGAAAAAAAACATCCAAATTTATTTTGAAAAAATAACCCCTAAGGGGAAATTTTAATAGAGTTTTGCCCGGGGTACCGGACCGTGGGCAAAAGGGGGGAAATGAACACGCCCGATCGGGGTGCTAAGGAAACTTCCCCAAAGACCCCGCGTTTGATTTAAAAACTGTTCCGTTTCAGATGCAAGGTGGATAAAAGCAAAAATTGGGTTTGGGTTTTCGACAACATCGGGGAGGGGTTGCAAAATAAACCAAAATTTCCTGTGGGAGGGCCCAAAATTGACCCAACCCAAAATTTGTCCACCTACGTCTCCCACTCTCACGTAGAGAAGAGGTGGTTTTTGTCTAAATTGGGATAGGCCCCTACCGCCTAAACAGGATATCTCTTAACCCGAGAAAAGGTTTTTCCCCTAAAGTGACAAATGTGAGTACCTTTTAAACCCTTCATCATTTTGCTGCAAAGGGGGCCCAATATATTGCATTTTCGCACGCAATTTGATCTCTCCCAATCATATGGGAAAAACTTCCCATCATAGAAAACGGCGACAAAATTTTTCTAAATTTCCCCATCCCTTGTAATCTATTTAACAAAATTTAAATTTACATCTTACCAAAATTTCTTTCTTTTTTTTATTTTCATTTACATACAAACTTTTAAATTTTTTCTTTACTTTTTTCATCATCAAAATTTTTTTTGTTATTTTTTACACTTTTGAAAAAAAATCTAATCATAAACATAAACCCGCATTCCCCTCGTCTTTCTTTCATTCCCCAGGGCCCGGGGCAATATGAACCCAACCGGGTTTAAGGCCCTATTTTTCCCCACTCGTCGGCGAAAGAAAACCCGGGTTTTTAAACGCCCTAGTTTCCCCACGTCGTCGTCTCGTTTTTCCAAAAAACCAAAAAACGACCGCACAAATGAGAAACCCCCCTTTAATTCCCCCCCCCTATAAACCCCTGGGGTGGGTTTTGACAAAAATAATGGGGCCCCTTTTTCTCTCCCCCAACCCTATTAAAGAACCCTTTTTCATATGATAACGGGGGACAAAATTTTTAAAATTTTCACCCAGTAATCATTTAACAAAATTTAATTCACATCATACACTTTTTTTTTTTTTTTCTTTTTAAATTCCCCCATACATAATTTTTTTTTGGGTATTACGGGGCACATCCCTCAAATTTTTTTTTGTTATTTATACAAAAAACAAACAAACATCAAACATACCCGCATTTAAATCATCCAGCAAAATTTAAATTTCCCCGGGGCAAAAGACCTAACCGGTTGAAGCGCCCTATAGTTCCTCACGTCGTCGTCCTTTGACTTCTTGACTTGAGATTTCTACCCCTCATCACTTTGGCTAGAGTGGCTTATTTTGACCTAACGGTTGACGTGCCCTTAACCCAAATAAACTTTTTTCAAACTATATTCGTGGTAAAACCTTCCTTGAGACAATAAAAAATATATTTAAACCAAACTATCCGAATAATCCAAACACGCAATAATTTGCAGGTAAGTAAAAAGGATAGTAATGTCACCATGACATTTATTTCCTGTTTCATACACTTCGTACGTGACCATCCTATGTATACCCCTCTCTCGGTAAGATGTTTCTTAATAAATACGGATTATCTTCGGTTACAGATCCATGGACATTACACCAAGGTAGAGAAGCGATAACTACTGGATAACAGCTTGTTACTTCCAAAGACGAGGAATAGAAGATAGTTAGGCCTACTCTACGACTCCTCAAATCCACTTTACTCCCGAGTCTAACAACTTCTTTAGCGGTAGACCTTTAAGTTCATAAGTCAGCCTCATTAACGAATACTTAGGAGACATTTGTAGTAAGCGCAGGCCTCCGTTACAGCAGTGAAATTAGCTTATTTCTTGAAATGAACATGAATTGTGACAAACGAAGATTTTATGTAAGTTTGGACATAAGAAGTAGTATGAACATGCAATTTATATGGTGCTTTAGACTCGGCGTGTCGACAAATGCTACCGTCTGCAGTTTGTATTATGCATAATATTACACTTTGTAATTTATAGCACCCTTTTCGTTTAAAGTTGAGCTCCTATCGTATATTATAGTGTTTGTTCGCAATGTTATTATTATTATTTATTGAACAATCCAAGTGCATGGGCGCATTACATTGAAGGAAAAAAACTAGATACATCTCAATAAACAATGTAAATGCTACTGGATTATAATGAGGATACTTGTGGAGTGGAAGAAGAGAAAGTGTTGAGTGCTAGCATGTAAATTACTGTTTTACTTATCTATGATCCGTTTTTGTTAAAATACTTAGAGCACAGATAACAGACTCTGTTATCTGTGCTTAGAGATGTCCTCCACCCACCCGTGCCAGGTTCTGACCAGAATGGGATTTTCCTCCCCATACCCTAGGCTAGAGTGGCGAATTGTGATCTAATGGTTGACGCACCCTTAATTCATTTTTAAAAAAATTCTGGTTTATTTGATTTTTTTTTTAAATAAACAAAACAAATCAAATAAACCAGAAAAAATCTAAATATAACAACAAATTTCACTGTTGTCACCATTAACCACCACCTTTATATTTATATATATTTTAATCTTTAAAAACAATATAAGAAACACATTCAATGTCAATACAATAAACAACAATCACATGCAGCGTAATATAACCTAACCGGTTAAAGCGCCCTAGTTTCTCACGTCGTCGTCGGTAAAGGGCCCAGGCATAATGCTTCTCACGTCGTCGACCCTCCCTATATCGTATTCGCTCCTCTCGCCTCTCTTGCTACTGAACTTATTTACCTTACTGTGTTCACAGATCGTGTGCGAGATAATTGACCACGTCTCCCCAAGGAGCCAGCGACCAATACCAGACCTATTAATTAACTTATATACCTCCTAATGTATAGATGTATAATTACTGAGATTAGTTTCGAGTTATCGAATGTCATATCAATGAGAAGAGTTGCGTGGTCGAACGACGATGGGAAATAATTATACGATGTTTTCGAGGAGATTGGTCGAATGATTTCCCCACTTTATTCCTGCTATCGGTCCCTGCTCCTCAATATTGAAAAGTTATGTAGTCTTAAGCTGGGCTTGGGGTAGAATTTGACCCAGAGCATGGCTTTGCTAATCGTAAAAAGCGATTCAGACTGGGCCCGGGTAGAATTGGCCCAGAGCATGGCTCTGCTAATCGTAAAAGGCGATTCAAGAGAAAAAGTCCACCTTGCAAACATCAGCTAGTAAGAAGGGTAGTATATTACTCCCCGAACTAGAAGCGAGCTCTGGCAATCGTCGCTGGGGACCTTGCCCCCTTCCCTTGACGACCCCCGGCGACGATGACAAAGACAATGACACAAACGAACGATGACAAAGACGATGACGACCGCGACGTGAGAAACTCCCTCCTCCCATTACCCGTGGCTAGTTCTGACCAGCATGGGCTCCTCCTCCCCCCCCCCTTAGGCTAGAGTGGTGCATTAGACCTAACGGTTGACGCGTCCTTAATCCAAATAAAACAATAAAAAAAAACTATCATCATTAACTAGTAAGAGGAGAGAATATTACTTCCTGAAACAAGAGGCGAGCACATGCAATCGTCGTCGGGGACACTTCCCCTTTCCCTTGACGACCACCCCAACGACGAAAAAAAGACGTTAGACCCCCCTTTCCTCTCCCTGCCCTGGCTGGTTCAGACCAGCATGCAGGGGCGCAACTTCGTTTCGTGAGTCCGTATCCAAAATTTCTATGGGGGCCCCCCTAACAGATACACACATATTGAGGCTCAGTGTTGAATTCTGGCTTTTCATCACGGTGGGGTGGGGGGGGGGGGGGGAAAGTCATGTTTCTATCCCGGAGGTAATATACAGGGACCAAGTACGGGGGGCTTGGGAATTGGGGGCTACGCCTCCCAACAATAGCGCCAATGACGAAAATTCTGAAAATCAGGTTTTTATAGTGCGTTTGGTGCGTTTTAGAAAAACGTTGTGGGCAGAATGCAATACCGAAATAATGTAGTGTTAGTTTGTTGTTAAACTAGCAAACGGTCCTGGGCCCTGCGGGCGCCTCACTTCCGGCACTCCCCCGTCTGAGCCCGGGGTATAGAATTGGCCCAGAGCATGGCTCTGCTAGTCGTAAAAGGCGATTCAAGAGAAAAAGTCCACCTCGCAAACATCAGCTAGAAGAGCAGAGTATCTTTCTCCCCGAAACTAGAGGCGAGCTCTGGCAATCGTCGTCGGGGACCTTGCCCCCTTCCCTTGACGACCCCCTGGCGACGATGACAATGTCACAACGAACGATGACAAAGACGATGACGACCGCGACGTGAGAAACCCCCCTTCCTCCCCTAGGCCGTAACTGGTTCTGACAGCATGGACCCCTCCTCCCCACCCCCTTAGGCTAGAGTGGGCATTATGACCTAAGGGTTTGGGACGCGTCCTTAATCCAAATAAACCAAACAATAGCGGTCCACGAAGCCAAGCTTTGCCCCTTTCTAAGACATAGGATTTCAAGAAACAGAGCGCAAACAATCCTCAAATGCCATTAGTTCCAAAAACCCAAAACTCTTTTTACACTAACTTTTTTTTGCAACGCGATTTCGTCAGTATTTTACAACATCGATAATCGCCTTTAATGGTTGCAGATTCCGCCCCAAACGAGCCATTCCATCAAAAAATAAAAAAAAGTCTTACTACCGTTCCCTTCTTAGTGCCAAACTTTGTTTTTAATTTTTTGTACCGAATAAAAATAAACCTTTTTAAATCCTATCACTCCTTTGCTAGAATTCGGGCCAGAGCATTGCTCTGCAAATCGTTTAGGTCATCTCACAAAAATCAGCTAGTATTTTTAAATTCACGAAACCAGAGGCGAGCTCTGGCGACGTGATTAACTTCCTCCCCCGCTCGTCTGGGCCCGGGGTAGAATTGGCCCAAAGCATGGCCCCTGCTAATCGTAAAAGGCGATTCAAGAGAAGAAGTCCACCTTGCAAACATCAGCTAGTAGCTAATAAGAGGGGGTATATTATTCCCCAAAACTAGAGGCGAGCCCCTGGCAATCGTCGTCGGGGACCTTGCCCCCTTCCCTTGACACCCCGGCGACGATGACAATGACACAACGACGATGACAAAGACGATTGACGACCCCGACTGAAAAAACCCCCCTTTCCCCCCCCTTTTTTCCACCTTTTGGTCCCCCCCCCCCGGGGGTTCATTTAGTTTTTTTAGGTTGGGGCCCGGCGGCCTTTTCTAACCCGTATTTTAAAAAAGGGGAATTTAAATATAAAAAAAATGGCAAACCCCTTTTTAAGTCAAAAACAAGAGGGGTTTTTCCCCCGCCCCTAAAATTCCCCGGGTGCCCCGGGCAATCGTTTCGTTCAAAAAAAACCGCCCCCTTTCCGCAAACCCCTTTTTACGGAGTTTTTTACCCCAAAACAAAGGGCGAAAGGGCAAACGCGCCGGGGCCCCCTTTTCCCCTTTTTCCCTTAGGGTCCCCCCCCCCTTAAATAAAAGGGCCATAAAAAAAAACCCGGGGGACCCCCGGCAAACCCCCCCCCCCCTGGTTTTAAAAGGGGGGCCCCCCCCAAAAAGGGGTCATTTAACCAAACGGTTTAACCCCCTTAACCCAAAAAAAACCCCAAAAAACTTTTTTAAATACCTCTTTAAAAAGCAATGTTTTTTAAATTCATTTGAAAAAAAAAAAATTATATTTTTATTTATCACTATCGTAATCATTTTCTTTTTTTTAAAATAAATTTAAAAAAAAACAATTTTTTAAAATTTAAAAAAATACAATTTTTGAAGTAAAATTTTCAAGCGGCGCAAAAAACCCCCCCGGGGTTGAACCCCTTTGGGTTTCTCCCCTTTGGCCAAAATGGGGTTTTCAAATTATCCCAAAAAAGGGGTTTTTAAAGGGGCATTGCTCGGCTAATCGTCCCAAAGGGGAATTAATGCAAGTTTGGTGGCCCCTTTTTCCCCTTTTCCCTTTAAAGGGACCTTCCTCCTCCCCTCCTGGACGACGATGAGGGACGACGTAAAAGAAAAACAGGGGAAAACCGATGAAAAGGGACGATGAGGGCCCCACGACGGGGGGGAAAAAACCCTTTTTTTTCCGGTTTCTGCCCTTTGTCCCCCGGGGACATCCGGCACCCAAAGGTACCGGGGGCTAATTAGGGACCAAGGGGTTTGGACAACCCTTTTTTTTTAAAAAAACCCCTTTTAAAAAAAAAACCAAAAAAACATTTGGGGAGCCCCCAAAAGTGTTAAAATTTGTTATTACATGTATTTTCCCCCCGTGAGTTTTTCACTATTTAAGACGGGAATTCGATCCTACACGTGGGCTAAAAAGGGTTATTAAAATTTCAAAAAATCGTATTCAATTATACAATTTTTTAAAAAACCGAAAGTTCAGTTTTTAAAATTTCCCGCAAAACTGTCACCGAACTAACTTTTTCTCTATACATTGATCTTGATATTCACCGCGCTCTAGTTTCTGGCAACTTTATATTGTTTTTTTTTATACTTCGAATCCAACTATTAAAATAAATCAGTCGTTTCGTGATGAAGGGTTTTCTAAAAAAACCAAGATACCTTTAAAATTTCCCCCTTCTCTCTTAAATTTAAGAAACCTAGCCCCAAAATAATAAAATTTTCGGTTAAGAAGTTTCCATTTTATGAGGGGTGATAACAAATGTCAGGATTTGGGTGTTTTTTAACATGATTCGCGGTTTTGCAGGTGACCTAAATTTTTATTAAAAGGAATGTGTAGCATTGCTTTTTTGGGGGGACGGAGGATTCCCCCATGTTTTTGCTGGGTTTTAATGGATGAAAAAAGGAATACGAATTTTGCTTGTTTTTGATCATTAAAAGAGGCCTATAACCCAAAAAAACCTTGTGCTGAATTTGACCCCCACTAAAAAATTTTCTAGTGTGGTTCAAAGACCCCCCAAAAGTGAGGGGGAAAAGGGACAAAGGGGGTTGAGCCCCCCTTCCCCCCCCCAAACTTTTCTAACACCCTCCCCCCAACAATTTTCATTAACTAAGGGGGTTGCCCCCCTTTAATAAATAAACAAAAAAATAAATTAAAAAAAACTTTAAAAACAAAAAATCTTTTCATTTATTTTAAATACACGGGGGCCAATATGATCCTTCCCGGGTGAACGCCCAAGGTTCTCCCCGTCGTCTTTTTTATACTTCAATTTTTTGGGCTTGTGTAAAATTTGGGCCCCCGAGCATGGCTCTGCTTATGTCTGGGCGTTTTAAAGAAAAAAATCCCCCTCGCAAACATCAGCAGTAAGTCTGGAGATATTACCCCCCGAAACTAGAGGCGAGCTCTGGGAATCGTGGGGGACATCCCCCCTTTTCCCCCCCTTTTCCCTTTACTACCCCCATGACGACGATGAAAAGACGATGACGACCGGACGTGAGAGCCCCCCCTTTCCCCCCCTTTCGGGCTGGTTCGGACCAGCATCCCCCCCCCCTAGGCAGAGGGGTGTTATGACCTAACGGTTGACGGCCCTTTTAACCCAAAATACAAAAAGCAGTTGGCGATAGGATGTGAAAACTCCTTCAAAAATTGGCAAGATATTTAGCCATTTTTAAATTTGGACAAAAGATTTACAGAAGTTACAACCCTTTTTTTAAAAATATGTATTTTCTTAAAAAAATATTATAATTTTGTTAATTTGTCTTGTCTAAACATTATTTTTTTATGTATTTTACCCCTTTTAAAAAAAATTTTCACGCCCCAATAATTACAATGTATGCCCATTGTTAGTTTTTAAAATAAAAATTCAAACAGACCAGACCAAACCGCAAAAAACTCGCAAAGGAATTTGGAATTTGTTTTTAAACTGGTATGACAAACTGGAGAAAAGCAAATTTTTTAAAGTCAACCTATTCGTTAAAACAATTATCCTGTTAAAAAACCCTCTTTTTTTTTCAATTCTCGTTTTCCCCTTTGGCTTGGGGGCTTACCAAAGTTACGCGCCCTCGTATATGTAAGAAGGTGGACAGAGACAGCTAGCGGTATTAATTTGGGGTCAGTTTTAGTAGCAAAAACGTAAAAAAAATACTCAACCTAAAATCGTGTGCGAAAATATTTAACTTGAGAAGTTATTATCATAATGAGATTAGGAATTGAACGATTTTTTCGTATTAAAAAAATGCAACTGAAAAAACGAGATCATACAAATTAAAAAAAGATTTGCAGGGGAAAAAAATGGTGTGTAAAGATATTGGCAAATAAGAATGACAAATTATAATGTGCTTTGTTGAGAACTAAAGAAATTTATTGATGATTGTAAAAAAAACATCAAATTTAATTTATAATCGCTTGGTAAGCAGAATAAACCCCGAAATAACATTTCCCCCCTAACGTACCGTCCCCAAAAACTCATTTCCCGTTTGGGACTGTAGCCTAAAAGGGAAAAAAAAAGTGTGTGGACACAATTATGAAAAAAATTTTGCCATTCTTTCCGTAGCTGGTTCTAACAGCATGGTCCTTCCCCTTTCCCTTCCCCCAGGCTAGAGTGGGTGGTGTATTATGCCTAAAAGGTTGACGCGTCCCAAAAAAAAAAAACCAAAAAAAATGGCAAGCCCCACAATTTTGCAATTTTTCTTTCGAAGTGTATTTTTTTTAACCAATTGAATTCTCAATAAAATAATGAATTTTAATTCATTTTTTAAGTTTGTATACGATATTATCTTAAACATTTTCTTTCTTTGAAAAAATTAAAAACATAAAACAACATAAATTTCTTACAAAACACAGGCGACGCAAATCATCGCCACAAGTTTTTAATTTTTTATTTTTTGCAAAAACCCGCAGGTTTTCACCCGAGCGATTATTTTATTTTACCTTTGTCGTTTTATAAAAAATCTATGCGATAGGATTTAAAAAACTTAGAGAGATTTTCCATGAACATCAAAGGTTTACTTGGTATTAAGATGGCTCCAAAATTGAAAACAAGGTTGGGAAATGCTTTTTTTTGCCCACCTTAACTGACGTTTTAGGTAAGCGAGGTGTTCAGTTTTCACTGCGGTTATTCGCCATCCGTGAAGCCTTTAAAAACATTTACGCTGTCGTTTGGAGAATCCCCCTTTTGTTAGAAGTTAAGTTCACTTCAAGCTATAGAAAAACAGTATTCAAGTCTATTTTTACAAGAAATCCAATTTATTTTTGAAAAACTAACCTCTAAGGGTTATAATAGAGTTTTTTCTGGATACCTGGCACGTGGGCATAGAGGGAAATGAACCGCTGAAGGGCTGCAAGGAAGTCCAGCGTCGCGACGTTGATTTTAACTAGTTTCCCCTTCAGATGTCAAATGGATTCAAGCAAAGATTTTTGGATTTTCGACAAGCATCTTGGGGGTGTTGCAAAATACAAAATTTGGGAGGTGAGCCCACATTTGGGTAACAAAATTCGTCCACCTACGTCTCGCCCAGTAGAGAAAGGTGGTTTGTCTAGACTTCGTATAGGGCACACACGCCCAAACACGGGTATCTCTTAAACCCGAGAAAAAGGTTATTTTCCCATAGGACACATGTGATTTCCCTTTTAACCCCGTAACCCCATATGCTAGCGGGGAATGTCCCAAAAATTTTGATGCCCTTGCGAAATGCAATTTGATCTCTCCCAATAAATATAAAGAACTTTTTAGATTTTGATAATGGCGAAAAAACTTTCCAAATTTCTCATCCAAATTTTAATCTTTTTTAAACAAATTTAAAAATTAATTTCATACCCATTTTTTTTAAATTATTTTAATTTTTTTCCCCATACATAACTTTTTTTTTTGCAAGATTTTCGTAATCATTTTTTTCTTTTGACTTATACACTTAGAAAATTTGGGAAATAAGAATAATAATAATAAACTTTCTTTTTTTTTTTTCTCATAATAATAATAATAATAATAAAAAAAATAATAAAAAATAAAAAAATTTTTTTTTTTTTTTTTTTTTTTTTTTTTTTTTTTAACTCAATTTTTTTGGGTCAAAAAAACCGGAATATCTTTAATACATTAAAAGGGAAAACCCAAAAGCCCTTTTATGGGGCTAATCCTGGGGGAAATTAAAAAAAACCCACAAAATTTAAAAAAAAAAAAAAACCCATAGAGGAAGGAAACATAAAAAAAAAAAAACTTTAAACAAACCCATAAACATTAAGTAAACAAAATTGAAGTAGATTAACTAGAAAATAAAAATGAAAAAAAAAACAAACCCCCACTTTCAAGGCAAAATTTAATTTAAACAAAAACATAAATAAACCCTAAGTTTGATTTACGAAACAAGGAAAGAGCAAAAACAAAAATTTAGACAAGAGACCCCAATTTAAAAAACCAAAGGGATTTTTATTTTTTTGGGTTGACCTCCGGAAATTTTTTTTTAAAATGTAATAACTGACCGGAAAGGTTTTTTGAAAGCCCCGGGGGGGGAAAAAAAAACCCACTCAAGGCGCCCTGCCCCGTATTTATTATTACTTTTTGGGAAACTTCAAATTTTTGTTTAACCTGCCCACGGGGTCCATTTTTTTCCCCCTGCCACGGAATTCTATAACTTTTTTTAAAGTAATATTTTATTAAAATTTGGGTAATTTGGAAAAACCCCGGGTCAACGGGAAAAAGAAGTTTGGGCAAAAGGGGGGATGTCCCCCCGGGGTCGCCCAAGATTTTGAAAATTTTACGTGGCCCTTTTTTGGGCCCGTAACAGCCTTTTTGTATTTACTCGAATTTTATTTAAGTGGCAGTCAGGGGAAATACCCCCGGCAAGAAAAACCATAAGAAATAATGGGATTCTGCAAGAGGGGATATATACATTTCGCCAACATAAAAAAGGGGTTTTTAAAACGATTTAAGAAAAAAAAACACTGTCGGGGGGCAGGCTCGTAGGGGCTTTTCAAGGGGCGAAGGCCCAAAAAGGGGACCCCGCTGAAATGTTTATCAACACTAATCCCAAAAAAAATATTGGGGGAGTCAACATTATCGGGGGAAAATCACTGCATGCACACGTAAGTGGATTCTACTTTATTATGCAAACATTCATTGGAATGAGTGATCACCCTGAAACCCCAAAGGAGACAATCTCTGTTTTGGGGCACACAAAATGGAAAATTTTTTTTGTTTTTTTTTTGCATTAAAAATTAAGTCCCCTATCATGAAAACTCTTTAAGAAGGTTTTTTAAAATCTATCTGTTTAAAAGCCCAAAAATGTGCATTTCAAAATTTTTTTTTTTACTTTTAAACAATCAAAAATTTTTCATCGGCAAAAAAATAAATACATAAACAATATTTAAAACATTTTAAACCAAAACATTTTCGTACACCCAAAAAAAAAGAATTTTGGGCCCAAAAAAAAACGAGGAACCCGAAATTAAAAATCACCCTTGTGACTTAAAAAAAAACACCCAAACCTTTAAATCTTATTCTCCCAGTTTTAGGTTTAATTTTTTTAAACCCCGTTTAAAATTGGGCCCCGAAAACCCCATTCGCTCAAGGGCATTTTAAAAGTTTGACGTGATTTAAGGGATCAAATGCCTTGCTTAAATCCACAAATATGACCGCAATGTGCATATTGTCATTTAATTTTGTATTAACCAAGTTCGCACATTTCACTAGAAGATCGGTTGTGCTCTTACCTTTCTGAAAACCAAACTGATTTTTAGTAATAATTTTAAATTTATCTAAATAGTTGCATAAAGCGTCAGCTACTACTCGTTCCATTATTTTTTCAATAACAGATAAAATGGCAATTGGCCTGTAATTACTAAAGTCCATATGGCTTCCTTTTTTATAAACCGGTCTTACAATTGAAACTATTAACAAATCAGGTATTTCTCCCTTTTCTATAGACAGGTTTATTATTTTGGCAATTAAGGGACTAACATCCTCAGCCGTGTATTGCAAGTCGATCACCCTAATCCCATCAATTCCAGGTTGTTTAGTAACGCTTAAGTTACGGATAATTTTAAGCACAGATGTTACACTTACTTTCCCTAGATACATAGATTGACTCTGACTTAAAGGAGGCAAAAGCTTAGAAGCTACAATAGAGCAATTATGTTGAATCACATTAATCTCATCAACAAAAGTATCAACAAATCTGTTAGCAATTTCTTCCTCACTGTATTTATTACGTAAATATTTGTTAATCACCATGTCAACTGAGTTACGCTTTGATTTCCCTATTACTTCATTAATTACCTGCCATGTTTTTTAAGCATCACCTTTATGTACTTCAAATTTATTTTTGTAATAATCACGTTTCACTTTATAAATTTCCTTCACACCTCATTACGAATAAAGTTTATATTCAGTTTCATAAGTCCGCCTCAACGGGTTAGTTACTCTAGCATTCCTCCACTTACGGAACAACCTGTCTCTATGTTGAACCATATCAACAGGTTATCAGTCATCCACTCCTTGTTTACTCGTTTCCTCTACGACCGGTTGCAACAAAAGACGAATTTTCATGTATGTTATGAATAGTAGTCCGAACAGAGTCATAGAGCTTATTGCAATCATTAATTCCATTAAATCTGTCCAATTCACGCGTTCAAAGCAGGTAAACACTTTCCTCTCATCTAATGAGACATGAGGTTTGGTACCTAAATTACTGTGATTGGAATAAATAATAATAATAATAATAATAATAATAATAATAATAATAATAATAATAATAGTAATTATAATTATAATAATAATAATAATCAAACACCATTAACTCATCTAGTCAATTGTCATAAACACAGGCGGCGCAATATGACCTAACCGGTTGAAGCGCCCTAGTTTCTCACGTCGTCGTCGTTTGACCAGCATGGCCCTTCTCCCATGTCCCCAGCCCCGTCTGGGCCCGGGGTTAGAATAGGATAGGCCCAGAGCATGGCTCTGCTTATCGTAAAAGGCGATTCAAGAGGAAAAAGTCCACCTCGCAAACATCAGCTAGAAAGAGCGGAATATCTTACTCCCCGAAACTAGAGGCGAGCTCTGGCAATCGTCGCTGGGGACCTTGCCCCCTTCCCTTGACGACCCCCCGGCGACGATGACAGTGAAACAACGAACGATGACAAAGACGATGACGACCGCGACGTGAGAAATCCCCCTTCCTCCCCTTTACCCGTGGCTGGTTCTGACCAGCATGGGTCTTTCCTCCCCCCCCCCCCCCTTAGGCTAGAGTGGTGCATTATGACCTAACGGTTGACGCGTCCTTAATCCAAATAAACAAATCCCCATGTCCCATAGACTAGAGTGGTGAGCAACGGTTGACGCGTCCTTAATCCAAATAAACTTTAAAACAAATTTAACTAACAAAAATAATTTAATGGAAAGGATAGGAAGGTAGAACATGTTCGACGCAAACCATTTATAGATTAATTTCTTCATATAAATACAATCAATAATATCTATTTCATTAAAAGTTTATCTTCTCCTACCACAAACTTCCACGCCTTCTGAATTATATAAATATAACCGTAGACAATATATTATCCAGGAATAAAGAGCAATGCATCATTATCATTGAATGGGTAACAAAATCGTTGACAATATGTTGCGATAGCCTAATAAGCCTTGTGGAGAGGATAACATATCCACCAGTCTACTTACAAAATATCTTAAGCCGCTATTCACGGTTGACTACAATAACATCAAAAACACTTCTTGGGTAATTTAGTACGTTTTTTGTACCGCTTTCTATAGTTCGGCATCTTTGCAATATTATGGTAAATCATTGGAGATGTCAAAATTAAAAAATAGGTGTTTGATATATTTTTATGTTGAAGTATTTAGTAATTTTCACACAAACGATTCGTTGGATTGAAGAAAAGATATGTTTTGAATAGCGGAATTTTGTATAAGCTCTCTAAATTCGAGATGGTATTATAAAATACTAAGCCGGTGGAGTGACCGGGCTTAGCGATTGCCGGCAGTGTAGGCTATTAGCCGCGGATCTCGCATATGATTAAGTTCAAGAAGCCTACTTGTGATGGTGATAAGCACGATCCGTTGTAAGGTAGGTCGGAGTAATAAGGACACCCGACTTATAAGGCCACTCGCCTGTATCTTCGTTGCTAGTGAATATTTTTTGACGATTCCACTTCTAGAGTGTATAGCTACTCTATCTGACCACAACGGTGAAAACTACATGCAATACGGCCGATAGAACAGTTTTGACAGCTGTTTGTTTGTCATCCGCGTTTCTCAGGCGGTGTTTTATAAGAAACGGAAGGTAAGAAAAAAATCTTTTACGGACATGTATATTGAAGGTTAGTTATGCAAGTATATGATAGAAGAATTCTGTGTCGATGTAAATACATTCTGAATTGAAATATGACTAGGATTATCACAAACGTGCTGTTTTGGTAAAAAGGCCACTGACATAACCTCACAATGAAGACCAACATTACTGTCGACTTACTTCAAAGCTCATTGTTGGAGTAAACCCTAGGCCTAATTTTTATGCCCGTTGTTGTCAAGAGTAGTCAGAAAAATGTCCTAATAAAATTTATTCTTAATTTTAAATTTTTTTAAAATTTTTTTTTCGTGAATCTCTAAATTTACTTTTTGTTGAGTATATGATGGCACTGACAACATGCCCAAAGTAAATAACATATGTCAAATACCATAGGCAATAATAACAAAGCTACAAATAAGTTGGAAATGGATTTTATATCATTATACATATAAAATATAAAATGGCCTTATTATCAACACGTGCTTTTAATAAGGCCACTTAACACAATATTATATTTTAATTAGTTTTAGACAATATCCTAATAACTAAAATATGTTGTTTAGTTTATTGTATAACCAATGCCTTGAATATTATTTCCTGAAATTTTATAGCCTCTACCTCTTATCACTTAAATTTTATCAAATAAAATTCCTTAGGGTGGCCTTATTACTTCAACTTACCTTAAATTAAGTAATGCTTTGTCAATTAGCTTTTCTATATGAAGATGATTGAACTTTAAATTGACGCGGTAAACGCAAAATAATCAAATAATAATTCAGCTACCCGTTCTACCATCTGGGCCTGAGGTAGAATTAACCCAAGGAGTACAGCTCTGCTAATCGTACAAGGCGTTGAAATAGACTTAAGTTTATTTCGCAAACATCAGCTGGTAGGTAGAGATATTACTCACGAAAACTAGAGGCGAGCACTGGCGGTCGTGTCGGTGAGCTCTCCTCATTCCATGACGAATTCCAGACGATGACGACGGACATGAGAACACGAACTAGACAAAACGATAACGACCACGACGTGGAACCCCCCCCCATTCCTCCTTTTACCCATGGCTGGTTTGACCAATGGGACCTTCCTCTCCTAACCCCTATAGGTGAGGGCTCATGACCTAACGTTGACGCGCCCTTATACAAATAAACTTATAAACAAACAAGAATATATTCAATAATTGCAATTTATACGTTGCTTTTACTTCTCATCATCAATTTATTTGGTTATTTATACACTTAGAAAAACAATTTCTAATCTCACCCATACCGCATTAACTCCTTCTCATTTACTTCATTCACAGGCGGCAATATGACCAAACCCGGTTGAAGCGCCCTAGTTTTCCAGTCGTCGTCGTTACTATGTCAGTATAGGCCTATCTCTATTTGTGCAGATCAATAAACGGATCAAAGGAAAACTAAATAATACGGTAAACTTGTTTATCAACGTTGAAAATTCTTCATGCAAAGGGCACACAACGTGAAAATTTATCAAACATCAATCATTGAAATGCCAATGTATTTAAAAACGATCTCTAATTCCCAAAAGGCTTATTTTGTATCTCCAAGCGGTTCTCCATTTTTAAAAAAAAAAATCAAGATAAATAGTTGTTTGGTTTTTTGTATGTATCTAAGCTCTTTAAAATCAGATATTTCGATATGTCGAAATACCGGGGGTGGCATTCCTTTGTACTCGGATCAACCCTGGTCTAATGGGCAATTAGCCCGAGAAAGGCAATTAACTATTGATAGTTGTCGAGTAACTGGAGCAAAACCTAAGACAAACTCTACTCAACTACTGAACACTAGTATGTTGAACTGACCTGGTTTTCACTTTCGTCGCCGATGAAAAACACTAGATTCAATTACGATTTGACGATTCTAAATCAGTCAAAGGTGACCTTAATATCCTTGTTTTTCAATTTAAATTGGCGAGGACGTTTCAATGTTGCACTAAAAATGTAGGTTCTTTTTTTACTTGTTTCTTACGTAGAAGAAGGCAAACCTATTCCTAACCTATAGGCCTTTTTTAATAATTTAAGATACCCAATTTAATATATTTTAAAACTTCCTACACACATAAAACATTAATTAATTCACATAAAAATACTGAATTGTTTCTATTGTTATTTTACTACGTCAGTCATTTTCTTTTCTTCTATGAACTTAAAAACAATGTTAATTACAAAAAATAAAATTTATTGACTTATTATATCCCGAGCAGACCAAAATTAACCACCCGGTTCAAGCACCGTAGTTTCTCACGTCGTTGATAGATTTTCGATATCCCACAAGAAATAGGTCCAGGACATGGCTCTGCTAATCGTACGAGGCGATTCAAGAGAAAAAGTCCAACTCGCAAACAACAGCTAGTATGAAGGGTAGTATTTTACTCCCCGAAACTAGAGGCGAGCTCTGGCAATCGTCGTCGGGGACACCCCCCCCATGCCCTTTGATGACCTCCCCGACGAGGATGACAAAAGCCACAACGAACGATGACAAAAACATGACGACCGCGACGTGAGAAACCCCCTTCCCCCCCTTAAACCCCTGGCTGGTTCTGACCCGCATGGGTCGCTCCCCCCCAATCCCCTAGGCTATAAAGTAATGCATTAGGACCTAACGGTTGACGCGTCCTTAATCCAAATAAATAAAAAAAAACGAAGGGCGTGACCAATGACGAACGCGACTTGAGAAACCCCCTTCCTCCCCTTACCCTTACCCTTACCTTATGACCAGCATGGGTCGCTCCTCCCATAGCCCTAGGCTAGAGTGGCGCATTATGACCTTACGGTTGACTTTCCCCGAACCAAATAAAAAACATCCATACGTTTGGGAAAACCCGGAGTGGATATTAATACAGATGCCACCCAGTATCCACTCTTGGAAACCGAATGAAACTACTCAGCACGCTTACTTAAGGGAAAACCCTTTGCGACTTAATCTTGGTAAATGCCCCTGGCGGGTTTCTTAAACCGTTTACTGGCTTAACGGGCCTTTCCACAAACATTTCACCTGTTTTCCCCCATTATTTGGGCGATTAGAAGAAAGAAAATTTGAGTTAATATTTTGTTATAGGTGATTTTTTCTAAGTTTAATTTTGTGGCTCCAAATAAATAATTTTTGTTATAATTACTGTTTATTTTCATGGTCAACGTATTTATAAGGCTGCCTGTAGGTATAGGAATCTTCATTAAAAGGATGATTATTTTGTATTGTTTCTTTTTTTAATGTAATTGTACAGTGGGACATACTGCATAGAGCCGCGAGCAATATTAATTATCTGCACACCCGCATGTTAGAATTATCTCGCAACTGTGCTAGGAATGCATGCAGAAAAAAAATAAAACGGTCATTTTTAATTCAGGCTAGGCTTGATTGCACGTTCAAACGTGTAATCATGCTACACTGTCAATCGCTGATATTTATTAACCTTTGACAATTAAATATACCTCTGCATATATTAACAAGATGGATGGAATATGATTTTATTTTAATTATGTATAATTGATTGACAGTTATTCTTTGGTAAAGTAAGAAATCAGATGAAGATGAAAAAAAACCTTGTTATCTATTGGAAAGAATACCACAGCCACAGTGAAGATCCCCAATGAATGTCTACATCTCAAAATGACCAAATCTCAAATTAATGGAATTTGTACTTTATGAAGCTAATTTCTTTATTTTGTTGGCTATGGGTTTGCAATATTTTTTTCAGGAAAACCTCAATGTGAAGCTGATCACAAATTTCAACTTAGTAACACTCAGATAGAATTGCCCATATTGTGGTACAGATACCGTAAAAAATAAACAGCTAAGTCAAGCGATTTTGAATGCCCCATTTGATTTGTAATCAGCGCTGTTAGTTTAACAATGCTTAATTTTATATTAATTTAATTCTATATATATAATATATTAAGATATAATTAATAACACATTTTTTCTCTGGGCCCGGGGTAGAATTGGCCCAGAGCATGGCTCTGCTAATCGTAAAAGGCGATTCAAGAGAAAAAGTCTACCTCGCAAACATCAGCTAGTAAGAGCGGAGTATCTTACTCCCCAAACTAGAGGCGAGCTCTGGCAATCGTCGTCGGGGACATTGCCCCCTTCCCTTGACGACCCCCCGGCGACGATGACAATGACACAACGAACGATGACAAAGACATGAGCGACCGCGACGTGAAAACCCCCCTTCCTCCCCTTACCCGTGGCTGGTTCTGACCAGCATGGCCCCACCTCCCCTCCCCCCCTTAGGCTAGTGTGGTGCATTATGACCTAACGGTTGACGCGTCCTTAATCCAAATAAACCAAATCATTTTTCAATTAAATTAATAATTCTTATTTTGCTATTACTAGAATATCATCCATATAATTTTAAGAAAATAATATTTTTATCAAACACACCTTACAATATATCAGTCGTGCAATATGAACTAACCGGTTGAAGCGCCTAGTTTTCTCATGTAGTTGTTGAATTCAGTTTTTTGTTGATGGTTATGTGAGGTTAAATTTAAAATTAAAATTTCATTAATGTATAATATATATTATACAATTTACGAATGTTTTACTTCTGTGATTCCTCCCCTTACCCGTGGCTGGATTCTGACCAGCATGGGTCCCCTCTCCCCCCACCCCCTCTAGGCTAGAGTGGTGCATTATGACCTAACGGTTGACGCGTCCTTAATCCAAATAACCAAAAAAAAAATCTTTCCCCGGCCCCTCCTCCCCATATTTCCTAGGCTCGAGTGGTGCATTATGACCTAACGGTTGACGCGCCCTTAATCCAAATAAACCAAAACCCTAAAATAGGACAAATCCCAAGTATCACGTGCACAATGCTCTGGCAACCTGACAAAGTTTTCAATTGAGACGTGCCCAAGATGATCAGTGAGTTAACCGTTGTAAAACACTTCGACACAAGTTTGTTCCTCGTATCATCTGAAATAAACTAGACCTGCACGTGCAAGTAAATACGAGCATGTAAAACAAGATGGCCAGCCTTGATCTGCACGGCTCGTTTAAGATCAGGTGTGCTGAGTTTGTTAAATGCAAATGCAGTCAACACATATTTTGCATTTTAACCAGAGAGAGGTCAATCAATTGAGCTAATAACTTGGGACCGGCTATAGGTATACAGGGGTGTGGAAGATAAGTCAGCTTCAATCTGTCTCCCCCTTTCCACCCTTTCGCCCCCCTCCAAAACCTTCCATACGGAGGCGAAATATTTGCGATCCTTCTCGTTATTTGCCATCCGTGAAGCTCTTAAATACATTCTACGTTGTCGTTTTGGAGAATACCTTTTGTGTTCAGATAGCTTAAGTTCACTTCAAGCTATAAAACTCATGTATTCTAGTCATCATTTGGTACAAGACATCCAATTCTATTTAGAAAAACTAACCTCTAAGGGATATATAATAGAGTTTTGCTGGATACCTGGACACGTGGGCATAGAGGGAAATGAACACGCTGATCGGGCTGCTAACGAAGCTTCCCAGCGTTCGGCGTTGATTCAATCTAGTTCCGTTCCAGATGTCAAGAGTGGATACAGCAACGATTGTTGGGTTTGCGACAAGCACTTGGGATGTGTTGCAAATAACACAATTGCGTAGTGTGATGCCCACATTGACTAACAAAATTCGTCACACCTACGTCCTCGACTCTCACGTAGAGAGAGTGGTATTGTCTAGAATTCGTATAGGCCATACACGCCTAACACACGGATATCTCTTAACAAGAGATAAGGTTATTCCCATATGTGACACATGTGATGTACCTTTAACCGCCATCATATGGCCTTGCGCACACAATTTGATCTCTCCCAATCATAGAAGAACTTCTATCATATGATAACGGCGACAAACTTTCTAAATTTCATCCATAGTAATCTATTTTTAACAAAATTTAATTCATCTTCCACTTTCTTTCTTTTTTTTAACCTCTGCCCGGGTTAGAATTTGCCGAGCATGGTCTTAATCTTAAAAGGCGATTCAAGAGAAAAAGTCACTCGCAAACATCAGTTAGAAGAGCGGAATTCTCTCCCCGAAACAGGCGAGCTCTGGCAATCGTCTTCGGGACCTTGCCCCTCCTCGAGCCCGCGACGATGCAATGTTAAAAAGGTGACAAAGACGATGAGACGCGACGTGAGACCCCTCCATCTCACCCGTGGCTGTTTGGAACCATATGCCCTCCCCCCCCCCCCTTGGCAGGTGGTATGGACCTAACGGTTTGACGGTCTTAATTCACAAAACTTAAAAAAAAACTTAAAAATTCTTATTTCATTCATACATAATTTTATTTTTATTCCATCATCAATTTAGTTTTACCGGTAAAACACAATCATAACTCGCTCATTAACTCATTCTCATTTACTTTCATTCACAGGCGGCGCAATTAGACTAACCGGTTGAAGCACCCTAGTGTTGCGTCGCTTAGGCACTGGTTTACGGCAATGGTTTTAATAAGGCTTTGGTTTTTGCTTGAGTTGACCCACCATGCACAGCCCTCTATGTACAGACGACGGTCGTTTGATTATTGGAAATAATTAAATGTTTTGCCCCAAAGGGGCCCCTTTCCCCCCCCCCAGTAATGTCAATAAGAACTAATTTAAGTTTAATCCACCCAAAATTTACTGGTTTTTTTTTTTTTTTTTTCTTTTTTTCTCTAGGGGCAACAAAAAAAACTTGGAAATTTCAGTTCGTTTTTCCCGCTTAGCTTCCACTTTTTTCACGTAAAAAGGAAAGAGGGTTGGTAAATTTGGTTCTAAAATTGGGGTTTAAATTTAAAGGCCCAAAAAATTTAACCCCCCCCCGGGGGAAACCCTACAACAAAGGGGGAAAAAAATACCCCCCTCTTAAAAACAAAGAAAAAATTAAGGGGTTTTAAAATTTCCAAAAAAAAAGGGGGGGTGAAAAAAAAGGGTGGTTTTTAACCGGTTTTGGCCCCTTCCCCCCCCCCCAACTAAAAGGGTCATCATAACCAACGGGACCCCCCCAAAAAATTTTAAAACCATAAATTTTTTTAAAAAAAAATTAAAAAACTTCTTTTTTTTTTTCCCCCTTCCCTTAAATTTAATTTTCGCTAAATTCAAAAACTTTCAAAGGTTTTTTAAACACTTAAAAAACAATTTTTAAATCCCCAAACAAGGCCATTAACTTTTCCCATTTAATTTTTCCCCTTACAGGCGGGGGCAATAACCAACCCTAACCGGGTTGGAAACCCCCCTATTTTCACCCGTGGCCCTGGGTTTCGGCAATTTTTAATGGGCCCCTTTTTTCCCCCCCCCCCTTGGCAAGGGTCTTTTAAAGGCCCAAGGGTTTGGGCCCCTTAAATTAAAAAAAATTAAAAAAAAAATTTTTTTTTTTCAATTTACTTTTACAAAAAACTTTTTTTTTGCTTTTTTTCCACCCCTTTTTTTGAAATTTTCCCTTGGAAAATTTAACAGTAAAACAAGGGGTTAACCCAAATTTTAAAAAAAAATTTTTTAAGGGGCCCAAAAACCTAACCCGGTTAAAGGGCCCTATCTTTAACGGGGTTTTGGTCCCTGGTTTATTCCAAATTTTAAAATTTGGGCGGGGCCCAATAACCCAAAGGGAAAATGGAAATTTTTGGAAAATTTAAAAAAATTTTTTTGGCCGAATTTCTAGCAGGTTTTTTTTTTTTTAAAAATTTTTTTGCGGAAAAAGTTTTTTAAAGGTTTTTAAGCTTCCCCATTAAATTTAACTTTTTAAAATAACAATTTAAATAATAAAAAAATCATCAAAACCGGGCCAATTAAGCCCTACGGGGGTTTTAAATGCACCCTATTTCCCAATTTCGGGGCCTAAAAAGGAAAAAATTTTCCCAATATCACCAAATTTTACAAACTTTTGGGTTTTATTTTTTTGGAGTTTGGGTTTGGGGTTTTTTCAAAATTTCCCCAAAAAATTTTTAAAAAAAAAATAAATTTTCTTCACCCCGGGAAATACGAATAAGGGGATTGAACCTCAGTTTGTCCCCAAGGCCTTTTAGAATTTTTTTTCCAAAATTCACCGAAAAATTTTGGCCCCCTTAATTTTTTTAGAGGCCCTTTGGGAAAATTTTTAAAAAAAAATTAAAAATTAACTTAATTCCTCGTCCGAAAAATACAAAACGTAAATATACAAGCCCTAAACCCAAACGGGGTCCTTCGCGTGGTTTTTAATTTGGGTCCCCCTTCCCTTAAAAAACCCCCCCCGGGCACGTGGCAATTTTAAAAAGCGAGGAAAAGGACGATACCAAAACCGCAACGTGGGAAACCCCGCCCCCTTCCCCGGGGCGGGTCTGGCTCCCCCCCTCCCACCCCCCCCTTTGGGCGACCCCCCGGGAGGGTTTACAAAAAAACCAAAAAAAGGGAACGAGAAAAAGACAGGGAGCCCCGGGGGAACGTGAAAAACCCCCTTTCCCCCCCCAAACCGGGGGCGGTTTCTAAACCGCAGGGCCCCCTTCCTCCTCCCCCCCCCCCTTTGGGTAAGTGGGGGGAAATTAAAGACCAACGGTTGACGGCCTTAATCCAAAAAAAAAAACAATTTTTTTGGGACCCGACGTGAGAAAACCCCCCTTTTCCTCCCCCCCCCGGGGCGGTTTTTGCCCAGCAGGGCCCCATCCCCCCCTTTAAAAGGCTAAGTGTGGCCCCAATTAGACCAAAACGGTTGACGGCCCTTAACCCAAAAAAAATTTTTTTAAAATCAAAACCCCCCTTTTCCCCCCTTTTCCCCCGGTGTTTTTTGCCACCCTTGGGCCCCCCCCTCCCCCCCCTTAGGCTAAAGTGGGCATTATGCCTAAGGGTTTGGACGGCCCTTTAAACCCCAAAAAAAAAAAAAAAACCCTTTCCCTTTCCCCCCCTACCGGTTAACGGCGCCCAATTTGCTCCCCCAAAAAAAAAAACCTTGGGGCCTAAATAGGGGGCATTTATCCCCCAAAAAGGTTGACTGCCTTTTTAAATTTAAACCCAAAAATTAATTTTTAATCCAAATCCCAAAATTTAAATTAAAAAAAAAATAAAAAATAAAAAAAAAAAAAAAATAAAAGAAAAAACCCCCAAAAATAAATTTAAAATAAAAAAAATGACTTTCCAAAAAACCCCTTTTCTTTTTCCTCCCCTTTGGGGTGGTTCCGATAGGGGTTTTTCCCTTTCCTAATAGCATCAGTATCACCTATAGACTAAAAAGAGTGGCGCTTTATGACCAAAAGGGTGACGCCACTAAAATACAAAGGGTTTAAGGAAAAGGGGAAAAAAAATTTTTTGTATTGGTTTAAGACGTAACAAGAGAAAGCAGGGATACAATTTTGGCCTGGACTAAGGGGGGCAAAGTTTTCCTCCTTTAAAGACGAACAATAAACCCGTCAATTAATAAGGAGTGAAACAAACTTTCCCCGCCTGTGGGCCCTTAGGGTTTTTTTGCAGGGGTTGTTAACTGAAGGGAAAAATTTGGGAAGAGTTAGAAAAAAGTGATACTTTTGGGACGTCCCCTTATATCGAGGGACTTTAGGGGTTTGGTATGGGGGGGTGACCGTGGTTTGTAAAAACCCCATCTGGGGAAAATTTTTCCCCCTTTAAAATTCGATCTATAAAAAACATTGGGAGATTTTGTCTTTTTGTTTTTTGGGGAAAGATGTCATGGGAGTTAACGATGTTATAGTTATAAGTAAAATTTTTTAAATTTGGGACGAAAATTTATAAAATTTGAAAGGGGTTTATAGCAAAATATAAAAGCAAATTTTAAAGAAAAATGTGGGGGTTTTATTTGTATTTTTCAGGGAAACAGTGAAATTTTTTGGATAAAACGTTGATTTGTGCATGAAAAAGGGCGCTATGCGGTACAAATTTCCCCTTAAGATGTTGGTTTTTTGGGTTAGCCTGTATGCCCTCCAAATTTTGTAGTCGTTTAAAGATTTTTTAAAAAGAATTAGGGTGTTTTTAGAAAAAAAACATTGGTGCTAATGGGATAATAATGGAGATATAAATATTAACTTGTTTGATACTTTGGAAAAAAAACCCATTTAATTTTGAAGAGTTTTGGAGCATGTGGTTTCCATTAAATGTATAAATAAAAGTACACGCAAAGAGTATAAGTGGGGTAGGTTTGATCATTTGTATTGATCATTTTTACCTGCGCGGAAGATACCATTATGAAAACTCCGTTTACCTTACTACTAAAGTTTTGCCCATTTATAGGGTTGTTTCCACATGCTTTCAATTATGGGAAAGGCCCCTTAACGTATTTTTCGCCAGAAAAAAAAATTTTGAAAAAGGGTGATCAATTTCCCTCTCCAATTAATTTGAAAAAAAAAAGAACTTTTAAAAAAATTTCCCCGTCGGGGCCCCGGGGTTTGGGAATTTTTGGCCCAGGCATGGCCTGCTAATGGGAAAAGGCGATTCAAAAAAAAAAAGTCCACCTCGAAAACATAGCTAGTAAGAGCGGAGCATCTTCCCCCCCCAAAAACTAGAGGCGAGCTCTGGCAATCGTCGTGGGGCCTTTCCCCCTTCCCTTGACGACCCCCCGGCGACGATGAAAAATTGACAAAAACGAACGATGACAAAGACGATGACGCCCCGCGACGTGAGAAAACCCCCCTTCCCCCCCCTTTCCCCGTGGCTGGTTTAAACCCAGCATGGGTCCCCCTCCCCCACCCCCCAAAGGTAGAGGGGTGCATTAGACCTAAGGGGTTAAAAACCGCTTTTTCCCCTTAACCAAAAAAAAACTCAAAAAAAAACCATTAAAAAAAATTTATTTGTCTCGTATAAATTTGGGAAACCCTATTTTTGCGACAATGATAATCCGGGGAAATTTTACACAAAAATATGCGGAGAGTTTTAAAAAGGGTACGACAAATCTACTTTTGGGGAGTAAGAATGTTTCCGGGCCCAAGGGAAAAAGGGCCTCGCAAAATATGGGTCACCGACGCCCTTTGGTTTTTAAATGAAAAAAAAGGACGAGAAAAACTTTTTAATGTTTGGAAAAAAATTGTAGAGATTTTTCCCCCCAAAAAAAAACCCCCGGCTAAGAAAAAGATTACAAAAATTACAGAAATAGAGAATTTAAAAAAAAATCAATAAAGCAAAGATAAATTTTTTACCGAAATTTAAATTTAGCAAATGCGAGGGGAAAGGGGAGTTAAAAGGGGAACCCGGGGAAAAAATTATTAATAAAATTTACTGGAAAAAAGAAACGTTTTTCAGTGATGACGTGATTTTAAAAAATATTTATGTAAAGACGTGAATACAAAACTTAGTCGTCAACATTTTTTTAAAACTCTTTTGTTGACGAGATAAGTACATTAAAAACATGATTGCAACATTGAACATTTCGGGTTTGACGCAATAAAAATACCCAAGTGAATCATTCTTTCTTCTGAAAAAAAAATTTATTTCCTTACTAATATGAGAGCAATGACGATTCTCTGAATGTAAATAAAACCCGGGTTTTGTAGTATACTTTTCAAGCCCTTAAATTTTTTCAAGTTTCTATTGCTCCTTTTTTGGCTGTTTTAAATAAAAAAAATTTATTGGGGACCGGTATCATTCCAAAGGGGACTAAAAAAAGCAATTTTAAACCAAATATATAAAAAAGGGGTGCCCATAAATTTTACTCAAATTATGGCCTATAGCAAATTTTCCCAAAGTTTTGAAAAAACCCCTTGGAAAGGCTTTGTTTTTAAAAAATTGGTGGGGGTTATTTAAAAAAAACATGGGATTTGAATAGTAAAACATTTTGGTTTTTAAAAAAGGAAAAAGTCCCCTTACCTTTTATTAAAAGTTCTTTTTAATTTTTGTAAATTCTAAATTAAACGACAATATGCACATTTTTTGTTTTATTTGTGGTTTTAGTAAAGCATTTGACACGATAAACCACCAAAAAACTTTTTAACAAGCTTTAGAGTCCATTGGCTTTCGTGGGTTTTCGTTGGTTTGGGTTTAAAAAACTATTTTAATGATAGATCAGGGAAGTGCATGAAAAAATGGCCAGGGTTGGGAAAGGGAAAAACATTGGGATTCTGGGTCCCCCGGGGGGTTATAGGGGGAAACTACGTTTTTTTGGATATATGTTAACTTTTTTGTAAAAAAGTTTTAAATATATTGTTTTATATTTTCTTTGCGGGACAAATACTGTTTTCCCCCCCCCCCCCCGGGGCCCTGAAATATTCGTGTTGCGCTTTCCCTATGTTTACAGTCTGATTTTAAAAATCTTTTTAAAGTTGGAATCACGAAAAAAACTAGGAATTTAAACTTTTTAAAAAACCCAAAAATTTTGTACTTTAATGCACACCCCACAACCAGGGAAAAAGATTTTCCAATTTAATTTTACTTTTTCACGTTTAAAAACCCTGCATTAAAACTATGGGGGAATTTGCCCGTTTGTAAAGTAGTGGGGAAAATTTGGAATGTGAAATATTTTATAAAGTCCCGGGGATTAAATGTAGATAGGCACTTTCGGGGAAAAAATCATTTGATATTTTATGTAACGGGATTTACCCCTTTTGCCCCTCTCGGCTTTATATTAAAAAAAATATGTATTCCCCTTTTCCTTATTTAGAACCGTGTATCAACCCATACCCGAATCTTGTTTTTGGTATGGCATTTTGTTTGGGGAAGCTTCGGGTGTCACATTCAAAGGGTTGAAGATTTAAAAAAAAAAATTTTAAAAAAGGGGTAATTGTGGATTTTAAAACCGTTTTGAAACTCCCCCGAAAAACAAATTTTTTCTTTTGTAATGTGTCCCAAAAACCCCCTTTCATTGTTTATAATAGTTTTTAAAATTACACTTCTTTTTTAAAAAACCCAGATTTCAAGTTTCCCGGGTTGGGAATCGGCAAGGATCCAAAGGCAAAAAGGGGCCCCTGGGTTTCCCAAAACCCCCAAATTTTTAACAACAAATATGGCCCCAATTTTTTAAATTTCTTACTTTTTTCCCTTCTACGTTCAACTTGTTTGCCCTCCTCACTAAAAACCCTTTGTCTAAAAAATTTCAAAATTTAAAACCGGGAACCCTTAAAATCTTATTTCTTTTCTGACACCCTTTTTGACAATGGTTTTCCAAATTTATTTTTTTTTTTTCTAAGCTCTTTGTTCTTTTTTTTTTTTTTTAAATTTTTTGGTTTTTCACAAATTAACTGAATATGTCAGCAACCAAAAGTTTTTTTATACATAAATTTTTTTCATGTTTTATTTTGGTTTTTATGTTCCCTTCTCTGTAATTTTCACCCTCTTAAAAAATTTATTAATTGTCTTTAACCCCCCAGTTAAGCCTTTTTCAGGCTTTTAGGGTTTTGTTTTTGGTTTATTTTTCTTGTTAGATTTTTCTGTCAGGCCTAGTAACCCTTAAATATTTTTTTGTACAATTTTTCTATGGTGTATGAATTTTTTGTCCCCTTTTTCCCATTTTTCTATGGGCAATAAAATAAAAATTTGTAAAAAACAAAAAAAAAAAAAAAAAAAAAAAAAAAATTCTAAGGGAGATTACTTCGTAGAATTATATAAAAAAAAATAGCGCGCCCCCTTTGCATTTAAGTCGCTGGGAAAACTGTACAGTGCAGTCGAATGGAAATGGTTAATTTTAGCCTATAAAAATTTTTAAATATTACCTATAGACAAAGGGTTTTCCTAAAAAGGCAAGGGAATTTCCCCCAAAAAGACCATCTCGCGACTAAAATGGACATCCTTGATCTAAGTTAATATTTCAAAACTCTCTTTCAACAAAATTTTAAAAAGACCATTTCGATATAATTATACGGGGGTGGAGGTGAAAATTTGGTTTTATTTTTCGGGTTAAAACTCGGGGCGCGTAACTATTTTTTTTAACCCCCTGCCCCCTGATTTATGTCCCCGGGAACCGCAGATCCGGGGGCAGTGTCCTCTAGACAAGAAAACTTCCCAATTTAAAAATTTTATAACTTTAAATATTAAATTTTTTTGTTTTTACTTTTATCTGATGACAATTTAAATTTCACTTCTCCAAACACCCTTTAAAAATTTTGGGGTCGGTTTTTATTGTTTTGTCTTTTTTTCTGATTTCTTTCCCTTGCCTTCGGGCAACAGTTCGCAACAGAAATGGAACACGGAAGAGTATAAACTTTTCCGTTAGGGGTTTATTTAAAAATTTTTATTGGGGACTTTTTAAACCTTTTGGGCCTCACAAGAAAGCAAAAATCAAAATATTAAAAAATATTTGAATAAGTTTTTATTATACATAAAAAGGGATTTGCAATTTTCATAAATTTTTGGTTTTTTAAATGTCAGAAAAGAATGAATTTTTTTTTAAGCCCCCCGGGCTAGGCTCCCCTTTGGGCCCGGGGGGAAAAATTGGCCCAGAGCATGACTTGCGGGTCGGGAAAAGGCGATTCAAGAAAAAAAAACCCCCCTCCCCCAAAATTTTAGCTTTGGGAAAAAGGGGGGAGTTTATCACTACCCCAAACTAGAGGCGAGTCGAGCAAAAGTTTGTCGGGGGACACTTTCCCCTTTCCTTACGACCTCCCCGACGGCCCCATGAAATGACCCAACGAACCCATGACAAAGACGATGGGGACCCCCACGTTTAGAACCCCCCAAACCCTTTTCTCCCCCTTTTCCCGTGGTGGTTTGACCAGGGTGGGGTCTCCCCCCCAAATCCCCCAGGCTTGGGGTGGGGGCATTAGGACCACCCAAAAGAAAAGCGCCCCCTTAAACCAAAAAAACAAAAACAAACAGTCATTTATCCGGGGGCCCCTCCCCCTTCTTTGCCCTTGTCGGGCCCCCGGATAGTTTTTGTCCCGAGCAAAGGCCCATGCAAATCGGAAAAGGGGATGAGAGGGGATAAAAAGGGCCATCTCGCCGACATCTTGATAGCAGTTAGTGGGGTACTAAAAAGAAAAATAGGGCGACCATGGGAGTCCGTCGGGGAACCCCCCTTTCCCCTCCCCCCGCAACCATCCGACGAGACGGGCCCCTACATGACATCACGAAAAGAAAGAAATTTAAAAAAAACGATGGCGGGGTACGAAGTGGGCCCTTTCCTATCCTACAGTGGCCCGGTTTTTGGGTCAGACTGGGGGGATTTCCCCACCCCCTAGGCTTTGAGGTGCCCCATTATGACCTTAAAAGGATGATGGGGCCCCCCAAAACCAAATAAACCCAAAAAACACTCAGAAAAAAGAAGGGGGGCTGTTAAACAAACGTCGCGGAGAACATCTTTCCCCCCTTGGGCGATCTCTCTGACGACGACACCCCGACCAATGGGCCCCCAGCGTTTCTACATTTAAATTTTTGCACCATTATTTTGCAAAATATTTTAAAAAAACATAAACTAAAAATTTTTTTTCCATCGTAAACTTAGTTAACAAGAGCGTCAAAAAACAATATTTTAACTTACAATTATCATAAAGCGTTTGCAATATGACCCGCCCGGTTTAAGCGCCCCCCTTAGTTTTCACGTTTTTTTCTTGTTTTGGGATAGTACCCCGGGTTTCTCATATTTGGTGCAGTGGGCGGGGACCCGTTTGGGGGGAAAGAAGGGAAAAAACAAAATTTAAGCTGGGGAAATGAAAATTTTAAATAGTGTAAGGGGGTTACGAATATTTATTAAAATGGGGAGCACGAAAAATAAGGAAATAAAGAAGTAGGATTAAGGCTGAGGTGGTTTTGGAAATGAAAAAAGGATGCAGAAGGACAGGGTTCCCAAGAGCCCCCATGAACAAAGCCCCAGGAAAAACAGAGAAAAAGAGGGGGGCCAGGGATGCAGAGATGGGAAAAAGTTAAAGCAATGGATTTGAAAAGGAGAAAGCAGCTTGGGAAAGGATTTTTAATAGGAAAGGGCGTGGAAAGAACGAAAAAATGGCAAAAAAATGGTGGGGGTCCCCGAGGGAAGGGAAGACAGTGTAGAGGGAAGAAAGTGAAGTAGATGAGCAGAGGGAAAAAAAATATGAAATTTTGGGGGAAAACCCTTTAGGGAAAGGTAGCCAGCTTCGTAAGCCCGGGGAGCAAAATATGGTGGGGGAAACCCCCCACCCCTACCCGGGCTAAGTAAAAAAGGGGTCGATATAATTTAAAGTAAAGGTTAAGATTTAGGGCTATAGCCTATCATTTAGAATGGATTTTAACATTGCGGACAGTTTGCTTACAGAGCAAAACCCCAAATAGACAAAAATTTTTTTCCAAAAATCATAAAACGAAAGAATACGATTTTCACGAGAAAAAAATTATTTTAATATCCATAGCTTATCATTTCCAAAGTAATCAATTTAGCAAAAATTTTAAATTTCCCCATCATAAACTTTCTTCAATTTATCTATTTTTATTCACTTAATTTTAACTTTTTTTTTGCTAAATTTCTGCATCATTTCATTTTGTTATTTTTTTACCCAAAATAACCAAAAAAAATACCAAAACTCATCTCATCAACTTTCCATCACAGGGGGGCGCAATATGAAACCAAACCCGGGTTTAATTGCCCTATTTCTCCGTGTCCCTTCCCAAAAAGGAGGGAACCCCCCTTTTTCCCCCCGGCCCTTACCCCTGGGTGGTTTTGTCCAGCATTTGGGGCCCCCTCCCCCGTCTGGGCCCCCGGGGGAGAAATTTGGGCCCCCGAGCCCTGGCTTGCAAAACGTTAAAAAGGGGATTTTAAGAGAAAAAAATTTAAACCCCGCAAACATCAGTAGGGGAAAACGCGGGGGATTTACTCCCCGAAATAGAGGCGAGCTCTGGCAAATCGTCCCTCGGGGACCTTTTCCCCCTTCCCTTGAGACCCCCCGGGACCCATGACAAAGAAACAAAGAAAAGATGACAAAGGGCGATGGGGACCGCGACGTGGGGAAAAAAACCCCCCTTCCCCTTCCCCACCGTGGTGGTTTGGGGCCAGGATGGGCCCCCCCCCCCCCCCCCTAGGCTTTGAGTGGTGGGGTTATGGGCCCCCAAAAGGTTGACGCGTCCTTTAACCAAAAAAAAACCCAAAAAAAAACCCTTCCCCCCCCCCCCCTTTGGTTAGGGGTGGTGCATTAGAAACCCAATGGTTGACGCCCTTCTTTAAACCAAATAAACCCAAAAAAACCCGAAAATACCCCCCCCCCCCCCCCCCCCTTACCATTCTGATCGATATAGCCCTTTTCCCCCGGGCGGAAAAAAACGAACTGACGTTTTTTATTTTTTTCAGGGTATAAATTTGGGGCCGGATTTTAAAAGTTCAGGGCCATATAAAGGACCCCACTAGAAATTTCCCCGGGCCGGGCCCCCCCCCTCAGGGGTTTTCCCTGACGGCCTTTTTAAAAAAAAAAAACCAAAATGTTAAATAGGCCCTTGGGAAAAAAGAGGGGGTATTTTTAACCCCTCCGAAAGTATAGGCGGGGCTTTTGGCAGTCCCCCTCGGGAACACTTTCCCTTCCCTTTATGGGCCTCCCCGACGACGATGACAATGGGCACAGCAAAAAAAAAGACAAAGACGATGACGACCGTGACGTGGAAAAAAACCACCCCCTTTCCCCCCCTTCCCGTGGGGGTGGGGTTTTGACCCCAAAATTTCCCCACCATATCCCCTAGGCTAGAGTGGGAAATTTTGACCTAAAAGTTTGACATAAAACCAAAAACCTTTCTTTCGATTCTCGAAGATCTCATTGGCCCAGAGCATGGGTCTGCCCCAATCGTAAAAGGCGATTTTAAGAGAAAAAGTCCACCCCGCAAGCATCAGTAGTAAAAGCGGAAAAAATCTTTCTCCCCCAAACTGAGGCGAGCTCTGGGGGAAAAACGTTGTCGGGGACCTTGCCCCCTTCCCTTGGGCGACCCCCCGGCGACGATGACAATGACAAAGAACGATGAAAAAGACGATGACGACCCGCGACGTTTAGAAAAAACCCCCCTTCCCCCCCCCCTTTCCCCCTGGGTGGTTTTTGACCAGAAAGGGCTCCCCCTCCCATCCCCCCTTAGGCTAGAGTGGTGCATTATGAAACCAACGGTTTACGCGTCCTTAATCCAAATAAACCAAAAAAAAACGACCCCAAAATGCCCAAAAATGAACGACGGCTACGAAGTGAGAAGTTGATGACTCCCCTTTTTTCCCCTTGGGCCCTTTTCCCCTGGTGGTTTTAACATGGGGAAAAATTTTCCCTCCTACATTCAAGGGCTAGAGGGGTTTGGGGCATTATACCCCTTTTATTGAACGGCCCCCAAACCAAAAAACGAATTAATAACTTTCAAATCTGGGGGCCCGGGGACGGTTTTAGAAAATTACCCAAGTGAAACCCAAAGAGAATTCGAAGTCCCAAACCCCAAAAAAGCACAAAAAAACTCAAAAAATTCTACAGAACAAGTCTCAGGTTTTCCCGCTCCCCCCTCCTTCCCCGGGCTTTTCTCTAATGAAGTCCACATATTTTAAGTATTTCAAGTAAATTTTAACAGCCTTGCTATATTTAGAGCATGGAACGCCCCTTTCCGGCGCTAAAGGGTGTGGGGAATTTTAATCGAACTACGGGCCGTCCCTCTGTCCCTTTTTAGGCAAAACAAACTAAACTACCGCTGGGGGGGGGTTTTGGAAATTTCATGCGCCATTGTTTTCTGCCCCCGTCTCAAGTCTTCCGGCTTCTGTCTGTGGTTCACGAAACCCGCGGGGTTTAACAAAAGGCTAGATATATTACTACAAAATTTCCCAAACGATAGAGCATAAAAACTCTTTTTGAAGATCTCTTTAAGATTATGAAGGGGCGGTTCCCAAAGAGAATGTCCTTCAGGAAAATCAAAAGGGGAAAAAAGTAATAATCTTGTTCATACACAATAGAGTGGGGAAATTTTTTAAAATTTTTTGACGGGAAAAAGAGTTAATAAAATTCCCCCTGGAAATATTTTATTTGAAATGTGAGACAAATTTTTGGAATAAATTTGGGCCTTTTTAAGAAATATTTCTGAACCCCATACAAAAACCCTTTTTACAAAAAACTGTTTTAAAATTTTAAAAATTAAAATTTTTTGTGAAACCCCAGATTTAATTTTGGAACATGCTTTCTTTTACAAATCCCGAAAAAAAATTGTTTTGCGGGCTGCCCTTAAGAATGGTTTTTTTTTAAAAAAACATTATTTTAAAGGAAAGGTCTCCCGACAATTTAAGTAAATTAGAAAATAGTTTGCGTCTAATTTTTCTCCCGTATTTCGCCCAAATACTTGACCAAAAAAAATTTTTTGGCAAGATACGAATGATTTTGAAGCAAAAAAAACATGGGTTTATGAAAATAATTTTTTAAAAACCGTCGCAGGGCTTACGGTCTCAAAAGAGATTTTATTCGGTTTATAGGAAAAAAAAAAAAAAAAAAATGGACCAATTTTAAAAAAAAATTTTCAATGTTTCTTAATTGTATATAGTCAAAATTTTAATGATAAAAAAAAAATAAGAAATATTTAGGTAAAATCAAAAATAAGTTTTAAAAAACTTCGTTCAAATATGAAATTTTATTTCACAATTATCTGGAAAAAATTTATTATACTTTTTCTATTTCCCCAAAAAAACACAATAACTCATTAAAACAAATTTCAATATCACAGATTGCACCCAAAATTTACCTAACCGGGTTGGGAAGGCGGGCCCCAAGTTTTTTCCGTTTTTTGTTTTTTTTTTCGGTTTTTTTGGGTTTTTTCCTTTTTAATTTTT
>JAMZAV010003058.1:0-77972 GCA_024449915.1 Sweltsa coloradensis
CAAATCCGCGATAGATAAGATGACAGTTAAGAAAATTCTCCGATAGAAATAATTAGTTTTGAAAAGATAAATAGAGTAATTAATAAATAGATTTCTGGCTAGAAATCATTTATTAATTTAACAAGGTTTTATTAACAAAGTGATTGCTATTATTGTTACGTTGATTAAAAAGATGGGCGGGATTGCAGTCGACTACTGCAAAATTCAGAAGGCGGTGATTTTATTTATTCAATTAAATTTGAAAAATTGGCGGCCGTAGAACAGTATGGTAGGTTTTGTCACAATGTCTGTGAATATAACGACGCCAAATCAAACCAAATATTCACGAGCGAGGTCGTCGGTCGATAATGGAAGACATCTTCTAGACCTTTTGTTTTACATCTGATCGCGACTGTACAACAACAAAGATACCTTCACGACTAGGGCTAGAAAGTTGAAGGAAGATCGACTACCAATCCCACTCGCTCCATGTCGATAGCCATGGGTCAGGTAAAACACAATTACAACAGGTCAATCTTACATCCATCTACAGTCTATAGCTTACCAGGCCTAGTTGGCACTAAGACCTGGATTATATTACGCGCATTTTACACGCCTTGGTCAAAAACGCGGGTAATTTTTGTGATGTAAACGCACTGAGTTGCAATGCTTGTCGGAATTTTTACTCTCGTACAAACTCAGAGTTACTCGAGTAACGTTGACAGTTGACAGTTGACACGCTCGTTCATGTGAACCACAATAAGTCAAGTCAGCATGCCTCTTAGAAGGCGTGCGCCCAGTAATGCTGCAGGTGTGAAGGTTAGAAACGACTACCGGTACCTCATGACGGTATTTGTATGCACAATAAAAACTGAAGTGAGCAACTCTCCCTCACTTCAACCCAAGTTGATTTAACTCCAGTAATAAAAACCAGGTCTAACAAGCCATATAAAAACCAGTTTCTACTTTATTTTAGTGCCAGCTCGGTTTGGTATGGACTACAAAAGCATTTATCTTTTTCATACATCTCAGTCTTTCCAGTCGGTTTAGTTCCAATCCGTTCAGTACAAATTATCAATGTGACAATGACAAGCCTGGATGAGAGAGCTCAATGTTTTGTCTCTCTTTAAGCTTAAAATTAATTTATATCTAGGCCTACTGAAATTTAATTTTAACTTTGCAATTATGTAAGGATCGTGAGCATCGAACGATTGCAAGTGTAAAATCTATGCGACAAATTGGGAAGATTTAATAGTTGCATAAAAATACTAATTACTATATAGATCTGATAGAGGAGACAAGAATATTACGACAAGAAGAGAATCTGATTAAAATATCATTGCAAAGGTAAAATGCAAAAGGTCAGTCGCCTTCGGCGAAGTGTGAAAAGAAGGTAAGGACATGGAAAGAGTTAGATAAAGATATTAAGAAGAAAAATACAAATGTAGAGAACTAGGGGTAATATAAATCAATTAATCATTCATGATTCATCAGTCATCATAGAACTTGAAATTAGGGTTGCCGTTTGATAATCGATATATCGATCGATACGATTATTTCCCGAAACGATCGATAATCGATTCAGTCTTCCAGAATCGATTATCGATATTTCGATAATTGAATAGCTCATGCGCCCAAAATTTTGTAATTTACCGCCCGCTCTGCAGAACTTCATAAAATAGTAGGTCCTACCAGTCAAGACATTAATCGCTTTATTCCGTGAAAAATGTGTCCACTGCGAGATCTACAACACTCGTAAGGCGTGAAGTACGAAGCGCCTGCACTGTGCAATATAGGCCACCAGCATGACGCGTGTGTGTTACGGGCCGGCCCGGCTCGGGCGGCAGGCATTCCCCCGCCGACCAGGCGCTGATTGCACAACCTCGGCGCGTCACGGCCAAGCAAGGTCAACAAGTATTTTATCGAGATGCATTCCTCCCCATTCCACGCCAACTCGTAATCGCTTTTCTTCTTTCCGTAGTGCTACGATAATATTATCTTATCAGTTCTCTCATACCAATATTACGTCGTCTTCCATACTAATGTCTAACAATATTCATCTCGTCACGAAATAAATATCGGAGCATTGAATAGTTAAACTGATAATATCTCGTAAATGAATGAACGACAAGCTCAACAAAAGCTGAAATAAAACTTCACAGAACCACAATTTCCAAGAAGAACGACCTTCACAAAGACAACACTCAATCAAGCCGGATAGCGTAGCGCGGTCTGTCTACTCCACTTAGCTCGCTCTCGTTGCGCCGGCCAGACGCGTGGGGTGGGGTGGGGTGGGGGGGGAGGGGGAGCTCGTGAAAGACTATTATAGCGTGGAAAAACCCTGTTCTGAGCAAATAGAAGGAACAAAAGGATGCACTCGCAAAAGGTCCACGGTCCGCGTCGGTATACGAGCAAGTTTAGGCCTAATTTTGATTTGATTATCGATTATCGATCGATATTTTTTTAATTCGATTGTCGCGATCGATAATCGATTTAACTGGTCCGATTATCGATACTGAAATTCGTATCGAACGGCAACCCTACTTGAAATTAGGGCTGTGCAAATTGGTAAAAATGCCTCCCCGGGTACCCGTCGATCTTACGAGCGGGTACCCAAAATTACGAAATTTTAAGATTTTTTTAACGATTGAAACCAAAAAAAAAAGTGAATTCAGTCATTTATCTACTTTATATTGACAGGTCATCACTTTAACACGCACGTTCTCATAAACGTGAAAATGTCGACGGTCTCGGGCGCCAGAGATGCTCGTTTCTGATGTCCAGCTGTTGAAAACGCATATTCATTAGGAACTGATGTTGCCGGAATGCATAAATATCTCCGCCAGTCACTTATCGGCGATTACGATGAATAGGGGTGCGCGCGCAGCGTGTTGGTGACGTCACTCACTGGAGCTCGACGGACGAAATACGAGCGCGTATTAATGACAAATCACTTACTGCCGCCGCTGCGCGCCGACGAGTGCAAGCCTGACCGGCGGCGGCGTTAATTGAGCGGAATTGGAGACGAAAAACGGTCAAACGAGTACCCGATGACTCATTTCATTACCCAGGCTATTATCAACGGGCGGGTACCCGGGTACCCGTTCACAGCCCTACTTGAAATAGAGATTGGCAAGACCTGCTAGCTATGTTTGTTAATTTACTTCATATAGGCTAGTTCAGGTGAAGCCTACTAAATCACAAAACACTGTACCTTCGATAGTGTACTCTATGGGGTTCCCAATGTTGACGGGTTGCGAGTAGTTGGAACCCATGAGTAGGATGAGCCCGTCAACCAGGTCGGACACGTACTGGAACGATCGCGTCTGCTTCCCGTGTCCGTACACCTAGAGACAAGAAGTACACACAAGTTTAGGTCAAAGCTGTCCTCGTCTATATACGTACGTACTGCTAGCACCAACAGTGCACATATCGTGTAATATATTGTATTTATGCGAGAATAGGCCTCGGGTATATTTAAAATGATCAAGTTCAAAAAGCGGGGTGCGGCCATATTATGTGAAGTTATTAGTCAATAGTATTTAAATCCAACTCTTAAAAATTTGATTGGTCAAACAAAATAAGGGTGCGGCCTTTTCTCAATGGCGGCTTATATTCGAGTAAATACGAATACAATTTTCGACCTAAACTAGAATTTTTCGGTTTTATGGTTGTCTATCATGGCTACGATACTCACTTTGATTTGACATATCAATATGAGTATGACCTACAGCCAAACATCTTTAAGCTTTTAATACACGATACCGTAGGTACGAATTGTGAATCGGCCGGTAGAGGTGTCTGTTCGGTGGGCGTCCCCGAGTCTGGTGATGGTTTCTTCACCTGTTGCAATCTAGCTATGGCCATGAAATTTAACAGAATTTTGTAATTTTTACAAGATCAGGGGTGAACAAATAAAATTTAGGAACACTAACCTCTTACCGATATCTACCGTATCGGACTGAATATAGCGTTATATTTTTCCCAAAAATACAATCTCAAAAACAGCACTCGCATTATTTCCGCACTCTTGCATTTGAAATAGCACCTGATCATAGGCCAACCCCCAATACAACTCCCACGCAACGGCTGCTGCGCATCGCCCCGCCCATCCACTCAACGCCAGCCGAACCCGTTACATGAGGCGGACGGGTGACGTCATCATAACCACGACAATGACCACCAAAATAATTGCGCATACAATTGAAAAGCTATTTTTTGGAAAAGAATTCCAAATCGATTCTTAGACAATGATCGATGTCGTCCCTAAATCAGACTGGTGAACTGTAGTTGGCCTATGTGTGTGTGTGCTTGGCTCTACACTGTTAAAAAACATAGGACTAGTCCCTAACATTGTTCAAAATGTTTTGTTGTAAGAGTGAAACTTAAAGCTTCATTCACTATAATTTAAATAAAAATTGTTTCTTGTAGGGCTATATTTTAATTTTCTTTGATTCTTTCTTTTTTCTTGAAATGATTCCAAAAAATTGGGGTTCGTGTTATATTTGAGATCGTGCTATATTCGGTCCAATACGGTATTAAAAATCAATAAAACAGAGTTAATGCATGCAATTGTGGCTTGCATCCCACTTTTATGCCTTTCAATTATGAGCGACCTACAATCGTGTAGGCCTAAATACGGTTATCTTAAAAAAGAATATATTATTGTTTATTCTTGTTATTAAATATTTTGCTAAAACACTTAAAATCTATGAAGAAATCTCGTGCCGCGAAGAACCTAGCTGAAGCACGTGAAACTAACACGGCACTTGTAGTTGGTTCTCCCAAAAGTGCTCCTTGCACAGGGAAGGGAAATGTCTCACTGGGCAGTCTTTGAGGGCGGGCGGCAGGCTCGTTCCATGGGTTAACAACCCGGAAAGAAAAAGATCGTCGGCCGAGCACTCCTTTGGCCGGAGGGGGTTGGAGGTGGGGGTGCCTACTATCGTTGCCTCTCAACACGCGGCTCTGGATGATGCGCGCGCACACGTCAAAATCAGTGGCGCCGCTGAGGCATCTTTTAAAAAACACTAAGTTGGTGTACTGCAGGTGCGTGTTCATTGGCATAACCTGCTTCTGGTCACATGGTGGGGGGATGTTACGGCCATGTATGAAATGCAGCGCCCTTCTCTGCACCCTCTCAAGCTTGGTAGTGTTCTATGAACTAACTATTAAAACTATTAAACTATTATTAAAACTATTAAAACTAACTATTAAAAAAATATAGGCTATATTCGTATTCAATATTTGAACTTTTAATCATTAACTATTCAATATTCGATTCAAACTTAAAAATCACTATTGCCACACGCCTACAAAATGTTGACCTATGTAAACGCATTTTTAAAATTAAATTTATTTATTTCCAAACTTTTAAACAACCTTACTAAATGCGTTTACATACATTTTGTCGAAATAGGTGCTCAAACTCAACAGATTAGTGTGCGTCCAATCCAAAAAAACAGAAACAAAATTTTGCTTCATCACACTTTTTAAAGATCTTTTTAATGATTTCTTCCATAGGCCTACACAATTTGGCCCAAACACGTTTCAAGAGTACACAGTATAAATTAATTTTGGTTGTGAATGAGTTGTAGTTCTACTCACAGTAATAGTTTCGTTCTTGAGTGCCTGCAGTATAAAGTTAGACACAACTCTGCCGTCATTCATGTGCATTCTTGGTCCGAATGTGTTGAAGATTCTGGCCACTCTGACGTCCACATTCTCGTGCTTGGCGTAGGCGTAGCTCAGAGTCTCGGAAACCCTCTTGCCCTCGTCGTAGCACGCCCTGGGTCCTAGGAGCACAACCAAGCATCGAGTAGTTACAATAGCAAACACACAAGACCTTCCTCATGCGACCTAGAACAATTGAAATGTGTGGTACCGGTAACTGCCAACTGGTAACCTTAGAAATAAGTGTAGAATAATCAGCTAAAATGCACTTAGTGTCCGGTAGAATATGTAGGCCTCATCTTGTAGGCCTCGAAAGCAACTACATCATAGCCGAAGACCAGGCAGGCTTTCGACAACACCGAGGCACCACAGACCAAGTCGCCTACTTTGCGCAGACAGTCAAAGAGAGTTTCAGCAAAGGTGAAAGCACACTGGCTGTCTCCATCGACCTTTCTGGGGCCTTCGACTTCACCAACTGGTCATGGGCAGTCAAGCAGATGATCAAAGATGAAGTACTAAATAACATTGTCAGATGGCTTCATGACTTCATTAACAAGATGCGTATTAAGGTGGTCCACAAAGGCACCCACAGCAAAACACGTAAGACGCAAGCCGGAGTTGCTCAAGGCACAATCATGGCGCCGACCGTCTTCAAAATTGCAATCAATGGACTCATCAAACTATTGAATCGCATACCTGGCCTTGTCGTCAAAGTTTTTGCCGACGACTTTGTCATCATCTTCACAGGAAAATGTCCAGTAAGATTGGAACAAAACATGGGCCTCGCCATGACGATAGCTGCAGGCTAGATCAAAGTGCACGGCTTTAAGATAAACTGCAGCAAAACCATCTGCACCTACTTCACGATGAGTCACAACCCCTTCAAGTTCAACATCACTCTTGATGGCAAACAGATTAAACAGACAGATGAGATGAAATATCTCGGCGTGACCTTCGACAAAAAATGACCGGCAAGATCCACTTTGAAAAGGCAGCAGAGAAGGGTAAAAAATAGGGTTGCCGTTTGATAATCGATATATCGATCGATACGATTATTTCCCGAAACGATCGATAATCGATTCAGTCTTCCAGAATCGATTATCGATATTTCGATAATCGAATAGCTCGCCCGCCCGAAATTTTGTAATTTACCGCCCGCTCTGCAGAACTTCATAAAATAGTACCAGTCAAGACATTAATCGCTTTATTCCGTGAAAAATGCGTCCACTGCGAGATCTACAACACTCGTAATGCGTGAAGTACGAAGCGCCTGCACTGTGCAGTATAGGCCACCAGCATGACGCGTGTGTGTTACGGGCCGGCTCGGGCGGCAGGCGACTGCATTCCCGCGCCGATCAGGCGCTGACTGATTGCACAACCTCGGCGCGTCACGGCCAAGCAAGGTCAACAAGTATTTTATCGAGATGCATTCCTCCCCATTCCACGCCAACTCGTAATCGCTTTTCTTCTTCCCGTAGTGCTACGATAATATTATCTTATCAGTTCTCTCACACCAATATTACGTCGTCTTCAAAACTAATGTCTAACAATATTCATCTCGTCACGAAATAAATATCGGAGCATTGAATAATAAAAGCTGATGATATCTCGTAAATGAATGAACGACAATCTCAACAAAAGCTGAAATGAAACTTCACAGAACCACGATTTCCAAGAAGAATGACCTTCACAAAGCCAACACTAAAGCCGGGTAGCGTAGCGCGGTCTGTCTACTCCACTTAGCTCGCTCTCGTCGCGCCGGCCAGACGCGTGGGGGGGGGGGGGGGGGGGAGCTCGTGAAAGACTATTATAGCGTGGAAAAACCCTGTTCTGAGCAAATAGAAGGAACAAAAGGATGCACTCGCAAAAGGTCTACGGTCCACGTCGGTATACGAGCAAGTTTAGGCCTAATTTTGATTCGATTATCGATTATCGATCGATATTTTTTTAATTCGATTATCGCGATTGATAATCGATTTAACTGGTCCGATTATCGATACTGTAATTCATATCGAACGGCAACCCTAGTAAAAAACGACTACGACTCCTTCAAAGGGTAGCCGGTGTGTCTTGAGGCACAAAACTAGACACTCTGGCGCTGACGTACAAAACGTACATCAGACCAGCCATTGAGTACGGCACCGAAGTCTTTGCCGCAGCCGCCGCAACGCACCCCAGCCATGTCGACAGAGTCCAAAATCGAGCCCTTCGCCTGATCACGGGAGCAGTGAAAACCACCCCAATTATCGCCAAGGAGTGGTTCAGCAAAATTGAACCTCTACAGCTAAGAAGAGAGCAGCGCGCTGTCCAACTGCACGAAAAACTGGTGCGCCTAAACCCTGACAAATGGCTCAACTACCCAACCTCAAAAGTGAAAGCGCACACTAACTTTGCTGAAACAGTTCACCAACTGAAGAGTAAAAACTGTCCTATCCTCCTAGAAGCACCACATGCACCACTTGACGTACCACTCCCAGAGCTTCTGCCGGACAAGTCCAATCAGCTCGCCCCGGGGACAAAAATTGACGGCATTGAGAAGAAAGATGACCATGACCACAAAGAACTGAAAAAGCTTGCCGAGGAGCACCTGAAGAAGCACTTTCCTCTTCAAGAGTGGGTGCATATCTTCACGGATGGCTCCTACGACTCGGTTACAAACAGAACAGGCTACGGCATCCACTGCATCTTCTTCGAAGAAGTCACTTCAATGGGAACCGGTGAAACATACTTCAACGCTGAGATCGCAGCCATCGCCAGGGTGGCCGAAAAAATCGCCGAGACCCCCGCCTTCCCCCTCAACAAGAAACAAATTTGTAATCCTAAGCGACAGTGTCTCGGCCATCAATTTGTCTCCCAAGCAGCGAACCTCCATCCGAAATCGCTGCTTTTCAAAAACTCCCTTTAGTCAGGCGGCATACCTGGAGAATACTTCAATTTTAGTATAAAAGCATGAAATTTGGCATGATGATAGGACATACCCTACTGATGATTTAAGGAAATGGAGCCAATCGAAAATTTACCCAGGAACCCCTCAAATCAAAGATGGCGTCCAAACATGGCCTAATTTTTAAAAATTATGGTCCTATGTTATTCATTTTCACTTTACGCACGTACTTTCAAGTACTGAATATAAATTTGAGGTTCAAATTAACTTTTTGAAATCAGAAACCTCTCAAAATTAAAGATGGCGGCCAAAAAATCAGTTTGTCATTTATTAACGGATTTGATTGAATTTCGGTTTCTACACGTATATTGAGCTGCTGAGTATTATTTTGAGGTGAAAATATGTTTTATGAGATTTATTGGTCACATAACCTAGAAAAAGTGTGAAAAAAGACGAAACAAGGTTTTGATGGATGAGCGTAGCGAGCGAAGCGAAGATTCCATTTCACTACACTGGAGAAAAAAATCCGGAATGTTTTTTTTTTTTTTTTTTGTATTTTTGTGTGTTTGTCCACACGATTCCGGCTAAACCGATACTCCAAATGCGATGAAATTTTATGGAGGTCTTCGAAATCTCTGAACTTAGAACTGCCACGTTTTTGAGCGCAATCGAAAAATTATTTCTCATTAAAATCGCAATTTTACGATTTTTTTCGATTTTTAAAAAATTTCTTCGACTTATAACACCTACATGCTTTATCCGATTATAATGATTTTTTTACAAAACCTTATTTTATGAATTAATATATTCGTGTGAAATTTGAGCGCGATCGAAAAATTATTTCTTATAAAAATCGCAATTTTAGATTTTTTTATATTTTTAAAACATTCTTCGACTTATAATACCTACATACTTTATCCGATTGTAATGATATTTTCACAGACCCTCAATTTTATGAATTAATATATTCGTGTAAAATTTGTGCGCAATCGAATAATTATTTCTTATGAAAATTTCAATATTACGATTTTTTCCTTTTTTTAAATTATTAAGATTAATTAAATAAAATTAAAATTTAAGTTAATTTTTAATTTTATTTTATTTAATTTTAAAAAAATCTTCAACTTAGTAATGATTTTTTCACAGAACAACAGAAAATCCGCATAACACATGGCAGCTCAATGCACCAATTACGCTCATCCAACAACGCGGCGGGACTTAAGCGTTTTCCTAGTAATGTGATTATTTACTTATCAGTTATCACTGGTAGCCAAACCTGATAAAAACACACTAGTACGTATTAAGCAAACACTAATTAATGTTAAATACGTACTAGTGTTTTTATCAGGTTTGGCTACCAGTGATAAGTAAATAATCACATTACAAAATCTTGTTTTGTCCTTTTTCTAGGTTATGTGACCAATAAATGTCACAAAACATATTTTTTACCTCAAAATGATACTCAGCAGCTCAATATACGTGTAGAAACCGAAATTCAATCAAATCCGTTAATAAATGACAAACTGATTTTTTGGCCGCCATCAGAAACATGAAACTTTTCTGATTTCTTTAAAAAATTAATTTGAACCTCAAATTTATATTCAGTACTTGAAAGTACGTGCGTAAAGTGAAAATGAATAACATAGGACCATAATTTTTTAAAATAAGACCATGTTTATTGTTTGGACGCCATCTTTGATTTGAGGGGTTCCTGGATAAATTTTCGATTGGCTCCATTTCCTTAAATCATCAGTAGGGTATGTCCGATCATCATGCCAAATTTCATGCTTTTATACTAAAATTGAAGTATTCCGTGGATATCTCCAGGTATGCCGCCTGACTACTTGCCAGCCAGCCTCCATCAGCAAAACAAACTATTAGAGGCACAATGGATCCCCAGCCACGGCAAGATCATGGGGAATGAAAAGGCAGACTTCTTGGCAAAAAGTGCCACAAAATCACCGCAACCACCAGCAGCGCTTCTCTCCTACAAAAATGTCAAAACTAAGATCAAATCAACCACTAAAAAGATCTTCAGGAACACCACAGAAGAGACTTCACGACTAAAGAACTGGTGGACCGAGATCAAGAAAAGACCAGACAAAGACTAGTCGAGAAAGACGGCCACCGCCCATTTCTGACTTGCAACCGGTCACGACGTCTTGCAACACCACCTGCACCGCTTTAACATTACCAAGGAACCGGCCACCTGTAAACTTTGTAATTTAGAAGACCAAGACAGAGCGCATCTCTTTAGATGCGCCGCCCTCAAGAGTGACATTGACTCCCTGCCCGATGAACTGAGTAGGATAGAAAAGGAGGCAGTCTTATATTGGATAGCAAGACAGAAGAATGGCTAAAGAGGCAAACTTCGCAAAAAAAAAAATCTCAAACGAACTGAGAGCTTGCATGTATAACTGGCCACCGTCACAGTATCAACCAGACGTATCTTGAGAAACCTGTGGCCTAGCATGCTGTTGAACACAACCGGTCTTTCAAAGACTGTTTCATGACCAGAATCATCAAGGCGCTTACCGATAACTAGCAGCATAGCAGTTGGAACTCAGAAACTGGGAACTGTTCAACTGTCACACCAACACATCACCAGATCGCGTCAGCTTCCTTTATTCTTTATTTCTTCATTTCACATTGACCGTGTATGACACAGATGTTGCTTCTCCGTAGAGTGTGAAATAGTCTTAAAAACTATTGAAGACTCAAAATAAATACAAAATACAAAAAACTACCTAACAAATAGGCCTATATTAATCATAACCATTGCAGGCCTAAAAAATATAAAATCATGTAGAGAAGCTTTTAAAAAAATTTAAATCATGACTAGAGAAGAAATTTTAAAACAAACTATTAAAAGCAGACAGGATTTCACATCAAACACACAAGTTCACGCGCACAACACACGGCAGAAAGAGCATCTTCATCTCAGCCAATACAACACAAAAAAGGGACAGACATCAATAATAAATACGGGCATAACCTTATTTAATAGACTACCTCCTAACATAAAAAACTTGACAAATACAGACAAACAGATACTAGCAATAAAAACATACCTGATAGAAAACTGTGTCTACATACGATAAATGAATTTAACATCAACAAAGAAAGAGATGACATGTTTACCTGGTAGATAGCAAAATATATCACTGTTAATCAATTCGACATCCTTGCTGTGGAAAAGCATTTGTAAATATGTATGTTTATATAATTAAAAGCTATATTTTCTACCAATACTGACGTATGCCACAGTGACATGGACCTTGGAATTCAAAGCAGAAAGCTGGATTGTGGCAGCAAAAATTAAGTTCTTGAGAAGTGTACTGGGGGTGACAAAAAACGACAGGATCAGTAGTGTTATAAGGGGAAAACTAGGTGTTGAAAGTGTGCAAATAAGGTTGGAGAGAGAATGTCTACGTTGGTTTGGGAATATGAAAAGAATGGATCCGGCTAGGATATAAAGAAGAGAGTTTGACAACAAGAAGGGTTTAAGAAGAAAGTGGGCAGACCGAGAGATAAGTGGGTGGATCAGATTAAAGACAGTGTTGAGAAGAGAGGAATAGCATGGAACAAAGTGGAAGCAGAAAGACTGTGGGAAAACCGGGAGAGATGGAGGGAGCTATTAAACAGACCTCTGGTAGTGGAGGAGGCGAGCGAGGAAGAAGCTGAGGACGTGGTTGTGTCAGGCCTGGCTAGCCGACAACGAAGATGTTAGCCCAAGAAACGGAGTAGTGTGATACTGCTCCCCCCCAAACCCCACTGCTCCCGCCAACTCGATTTAATGTTGGAAAAGGGGTCAAGATATATATAATTATAGTAGTTAGTCCAGAGTAGTTATTGCTCATTTATGTAACAGGCTAGTATAGTTAGTTTATAGTAAACTAAATGTATTGACAAACCCAATATTACAATGTAACCTACACGGATGCTAATAAAACTGAACTGAAAAACAATTGGAGGCGTAGTTATATTATAGCTAAGCATTCAGAGTGGCATGACAGCTGGCCATCTACTCAAATTGCAAAATTCGTCGCAACTGTCAAGGCATAGACCTCAACAACAGGTAGCAGGCGTGCTCTGTTTCCCCTAGACCCAGATCCACCTGCCACCACCCACCTTCCACAGCGCCCTCATATACATATACATACCATACTAGCTGGCTTTGTTATATGTACGTAAGTACCTCTACTCATGCAGAGTGATCCAAGATTTCTATCTATTCATCCTTGGGTTTCATACATTGTAGAAAGACTAGGGCATACCAAAGACTACAAGTTGGTCGAAAGACGAAACGTATAAGCAACTTGTCTAGGTATTCATCTATGTATTAACGTCTGTGCAACCTACCTAGTGCAGTTTTAAGGTAAGCTGTTGTCCTTATGTACTTTTTCCACCACTCAAAAGTCAAAACAAGTTTATTCTGATATTGAAAGACAGATTGGCACATGGGGCGGGATTGCTATCTTTTTTACCCCCATAAAATGGCCACCTCTATCACCCCCCCCCCCCTTACAAAGGTCCTGGATATGCCCCTGATCCCCATGAGTGTGCACAGTACTAACGACTAACGAGGTCTTAACACAAGTTTTTTTAATTTGATTTTGGACAATATTATAAATAGAATAGGTACAGCCAGGGTCATATATAAATCAAGAGGTCTGAAAGATACCTCTTTCACCGACAACTCGTGGTCAACTCTTGGTGCCATTATTTATATCGCCCTGTGAACTGCATTATCGATCGATGGAAGTTCCCTAGACTATTTGATGTTATTAATATTATTTAGGAGGCTTTGAAAGACTCTTGGTCAACAAAATAGTCAATATCTAGAAGGCAGTCAGAAGAAAAATACAATTTTATCAAAACAAAAGCATAAAACAAACTTTGGTGGTTTGGTGGTTTGCAAATAAGACTTGACAGCTAAGATAGAATTATTCGAAATTAACTAGAAACTAAGGCAAATATAAGAACTAAGGCATAATCTTAATGCTATGCCTAGGCCAAGGTATCAATATATAATGCTCTCTTGACGTTCCATATTATATTTCTTTTAGGCTTGATAGTTTCTCTGGTGAATAGAGAATTTTCCTTAGACATTAGCAAGCAGCCATGTTTCTTATGTACGTCGATAATGCAGTTCAAAGGGCGATATAAATAATGGCACCAAGAGTTGAGAAAGAGATGTCGGTGAAAGAGGTATCTTTCAGACCTCTTGATTTATGACCCTGGCTGTACAAACAGTTTCCACAATGTGGTCCATTTTTCACTTGCATTGGGAAGGATACTACTAAAATTATTACCCAAGATATAAACTTATATGATATATGAAGGCCTACTAATTAAATAGTAATAACAATAACTAAGCACTATAAGAATTGTTGATGTATCATTTAGGTTGGTCCTTAGTCTGTAATGAAGTCGTGAACACAGTAGGAAGCTTTATGTATTAATAGTAGGCCTATTATGTATTACAAATTTTGTCAGCTCAGTTTTGAATTTAATATATATTCTGGTTTATATTTAATTGCTTTTGAGTTTTGAGAGAAGGTTGTTTTGAATTTTATTTATATAGTATATGTAAATAACGTAATCCAAGTTTCTTACCGATGGGGTTGACGTGCCCCCAGTAAGTCTCTGGCTGTGGATGAACTTCCGGATCTCCGTAGACCTCGGAGGTGCTCGCGATTAGAACACGAGCGCCCACTCTCTTAGCCAAACCTGTCAGGAGAATTCAAGTATTATATTGTACTTTGTTAAGGAATACACTTATGGGCCCCTTCAGTATAGACCTACACATTACACATAGCATTTCATGTTACTAACATAAAGTAGCTCCTACATGGTTATTTATTTATTTTAAATTTTTTTATCATCATCATCATTATCCATCGCCGCTTCCTACTTCTGGCAGGGTCAGCTTGGGTTTCGTAACCAAATTCTTCCACTTCTTTCTATCCTCCTACAATCTTGTCTCTGCTACATCCTCCCAACTCTCGCCTCTAGTATGTAGGTCTCTTGCTATGGTCTCCTTCCATCTCTTCCTTGGTCTCCCCCTTCTTCTTCCTCCTTCAATCCTTTTCTCAGAGTTGGGGAAGTTAGTCAAAAATAGTAACTTTTTAAAAGTTATGTTAGTGGACTTTAAAAGTAATTAGTTAAAGTTAAAGTTTGTCCAAAAACAAAGTAACTGGAAAGTTAAGTTACCATAAAAAGTAACTTGTAAAAGTTTGTTTTGCGGCGTTCGTGGCAGAAATAAGTAGAAAAAGTAAAAAACTTTAGGAAACTCATAATTATAAATTAAAATCAATATGAAATGGAATTCAATAATGTATTCCGGTAATGTATTGATGATTCTGACTTTAATGTGAATTTACATAAATTGACTATAAACAGGCCATTTCCACTATCCTGCATCTACTACTTAGATTAAACTTTTACAACACTGAATGGAACGCACAACGCTTTATGATGATGAATATTATTGAGGCATAAGGAACGTATAACGCACTACATGCGCCCTAAAGGCTGAGGAAACTCGGGCTGCAAATTTGCAATTGAAACAAAAATGTCACCAAAATAAGCAATCTCGCTGCCGCACATGATGCTTGGATGACCGACAATGCCTAGCATTACCACAATACGTGTGTGTGTGGGGGGGGGGGGGGTTGCCGTCCCTACAGGACAGCTGATGCGAGATTTTCTCAAAAACGAGGCTAGATGTAGGCCTATCCAGATGATGCGATGTTTTTTTCGACGAAGTACAGGCTGCAAAACAAAAGTAACTTTCAACTTAACGTTTATTGAAAGTTACCCAAAATAGCTATCAGTTACTTTAAAAGGTTGCCGACTTTGTAAAAGTAACGCGTTACCCTAAAAGTTATTAAAAATATATCGCGTTACCACTAGCCTAACGCGTTACTTTCGTTAAGCTACTCCCCAACTCTGACTTTTCTCATACATTCTCCTGGGCATCGTCTCTTCCGTCATTCGTTTCTTATGCCCAATCTATTGTCTAAGAAGAAAACATTTACTTACCAGCAGGCCTACCAGTAATTAAGCGAGCGTTTCCAGTGGACTCTGCCGGAAAAAATAGTCACTGGTTGGGGTTGTGGTTGTTTTGTATGACTCGCCATAACGTTCGAACGGAGGCTCGGATCGAGTTGAAATTTGGACCATCCGCAAGCTTCGATCTGGATTGAATGCCATTAGTTTTGTGGCAAAATCGTTAAAAAAAGTTACAAAGTTACATTAAAGTTAATCGAAAGTTTTTTTTTAAACTAACGGCGACAAAATCTGAGGTGGCCAAATCATTTAAGAATGTCCGTCCGGTCACGAATATGTTAATTTTATTTTGATCCGATAAGTAGTGTAGATGGAAATTACATTTTAAGTTTTAACAAAAGTAACGTTACCATGGCAACAAAAAGTTGCATGAGGTTTCTGGCCACTATGCACTGCCACCTAGAAGTAATCAAAATACTATCGAGGAAGCAGTGCATTATTTGTTACCAAAGAGTTAAAATAGTTTTCCCAAAGAAATGATGTCAAGGTCCTCTAGATGACGGTGGATTTTATTCACAAAGTAAGGTTTACCCACGGGTTTACCCAAATACCTTGTCAATAATAAATAATATTGGAAACATGGCCCCGTGGACAGCGAACGTCGCAAATATTTAAAATTTAAAAAATGTGCAATGTAGGTCTAGCTACGTATAGCACGTGCTCGCTTATCAACGCGTCACACTGAGCGTTTCCTAGTTAAGTTTTATAGATGATTGATACACAAAAGGATAAGAAATCTCAGTCAATTTGTTGAGCCATCACCACACAGAATAAATAATCATATTTTGACTTGATAATTTGTTCTAAAACAATAATTTACAAAAGTGACTAAAAACAACTAGGTAATTATTTAGATTTTCAAATGGTCCTCCAAATTCATCATTCATCTTGGACCCAACATTTTGGATTTGAATAAAAAAAATACTGTATCTTTGCCAATTTTTAAGAGAGTATAGGACATGCGTTTTAGGCAAATTGCTGTTCGTTCGGCCGACTAACACCACAGGTGCTTGAAATTTTGTACATATGTCACGAATGTGGAAATAGGGCTCTGCAGTAGCACATTTCCAAATTTTGTTTTAAAATAATTTATAAAAAATAAATTAGTTTTCACGAATTTTGATTATTTTAAACTCCAAAATTGATTAGGTTTATATTATTTGTGATTTTTTTTCTGGCTGATTAAGACAAAATTTTGCAAATTTAATTCCCTTTGATATACGTCACCCAAAGGTCTCTTTTTGCGATCCCCATCACATTTGTGGATAAGAGAGTAATGAAATACATGTTGGAAAATAAATTTAAGTGGACAAAAATAAATGCAAGTACTGCGTGCACGATACATGAGTCTTCTTCATGACCATGGCCCAAATCAACTGACCCTTGCGTCATGTTGTAAGATACCCAGATATAACCCAACCAACCTGGATATTTTAAAATCCACCTTTGATTCTAACAGAGCCTGACCATTATCACCGGTGAGAGAAAAATAAACCAGCAGTGATGAAAGACATACACAACCTGATGTATTATACTATTCCAAGTGTTCATCCCAAGCCAGAAACACCAGCAACAATACGTTGCCATCCACAGTGTTGACTAGGCCTGCTATTTTTTTAAATGTAGTAGGGCCTAACATGATATATCTAAATAAAGATACTACCTACATCTCCAGTCATATGTGCCCGCAAGAATTTTGGCAGGGTAAAAAGGGCAAAAAGTACAAGTTGTACTTTGTTGGGCAAGCACAGGGGGTTTGGAGGGCAGAGCCACCCAACATAAGAGCCGCAGGTGAAAATGTTGAAAATCAGGTTTTTAGAATGCGTTTCGTAGTTTTAGAAAAAAGTTGTGGGTTGAATACAATACCAAAATTATGAAATTTTTGTGCAGTTTTTACCTCTCATTTTTTTTGTCCTTTAGTCATTTAGGCTTCAGATTCCCAACATTGAGTTGGATGGTATTAGTTTTTTTTGTCCACTGAGATGACCTGACTTTACCTCACCTCACATCCTTGCTTTCGCAAGCCTTTTATTGTGACGGTCAAAAGTCAAAACTCACATTATTCCATGGAGTGGTAATCTTTCCAAAACTAAAGACAAACTATTGCAAGTAAAAGACACAGAATAAGCTCGCAGAAAATTGGCACCCATTAAATTTAACAAACTTTCGTCAGTAAAGAAATCGACTTTCCATGCACATTTTAAATACTACAAGTTTAATCATAAATCCTCAAATAAAATGAGGGAAAATTATCACTTTTGCTTGCTCGGGGCCAGGGGGGGTGGCAACTGCCCCCCCTTGCCCCCTCCTGCGGGTACCCATGTCTCCAGTCGAAATGTAGCTACATCCAGATCCAGATCAATGTAATAATTGATAAAGTTCTTAGTTTTTATGGTTATTTGTAATTGTACCTATATAGTATATACCTTATGTAGACATCTTTAGATAATTCAATTACTTTTTTCAGTACACCAGGTTATACACATAAGATATATTTTATTTCACTGACCTTTCGTTTGGGTTTCAATTCAACTGTTATATGTACTAGAGAGAAGAGATGGACCAATACCTGAATTTGCCGATACTGATTGTACTTTTTCAATGAACCGAATCCGATACCAAACTATTAAAAATTCCCTACAAAGATCTAAAAACATGACAATTGACTCTAACAAGAGAAATTGCTAGTAAATTACATGACATAGGAGTACACTTTTATAACGATCAATATCACGAATGAGGGTTTATTTTGGTCAATAGATGTGTGTAATAGCTGAACTGTACTTGAAGAGATGGTATCGGTTGACGTATTAGCAGAGGCGGATTGATAGGTACAGGTACGCGCAGTGCACGCAGGAGCAGGCCCCCCTGAATTCTTCCATTAGAAATATATATACATATACCAATGAACCCAAGTGGAGCTATGCCATAGGCCTACATAGAATACAAGTATTTTATCATGTATTTTGAATCCTTATTTCAAATTCCCAGTTTAAAAAAATCTTTCCTTTATATTGTCAGAAATCATCAGTCTGCCTCAGAAAAGTGTCTGCTATTATGCCAAATTGAAAATAAGATTAAACGTTAATGTTGCCAATTGTATGCTGTGAATTGTAAGCTCGACATGACGACAAAACAAATTGACGCACACAAGCTACATTGTTGCATTGTTTCGGTATTGCATTCAGCCCACTACTTTTTTCAAAAGCGCACCAAACGCACTCTAAAAACATGATTTTCAATATTTTTCATCTGCGGCGCTATTTACAGAAGGCTCTGTCCCCCATACCCCCTGCCCTTGGTCCCCTTTCCGCAAATGTAGATGCACCCTAGAGTCGCCCTCCCATGATTCTTGATGATTCTTACCTGACTGACCGACTGCAATGCGTCGAAATGACTGAACTAAAGGACAACAAACTTACAAAGACTAGATCTGACTATGAAAAAGTAATTTGTGGCGTTCCACAAGGATCAATCCTTGGCCCACTATTTTTTATCATCTTTGTTAATGATCTACCTGATAACATCGAGGATGCAGAGCTTTTTGCAGATGACTTCACTACAAGTATTACCGCTAATGAGACAATACAACTTCAAGAGAAGGCAGATAAAAGAATTACCGAATCCACCGAATGGTTTACGGTGAACAAACAACTGCTAAACTCATCAAAAACCAAATTTATTCAATTCCATTCATTCCAAAAAAACAAATCACTCAACCAAATACCTTGCATTACAAATTCACATGATAAATCCACAGTAGAATCATCTACACAAGCAAAATTATTAGGAATAACAATAGATAACAACTTAACCTGGCATGCCCACATCAACACCCTAATACCAAAACTCAGCTCAGCTTGTTTTGCAATTAAGAGCATCAAACAAATAAGCAACATATCAACTGCTAAAATATGTTACTTTTCTCTATTTGAATCGCACTTGAGATATGGAATCGAATTTTGGGGAATATCGACTCATATCGACAAGTTTAGTTTAGTTTAGTTTATTTATTCACTTTGATCATATTCATACATTTTAGGTAAGATATACTTCTCAGAGAGAGAGAGTGTGAATAACTATAGCTAGTTTACATCATAATTGTATTTACAACAGTATAAATTAGGCAATGTAAAAAAAATAAAAAATTATTAGTAATATGCAGTAAATGATATTAACAATAATACTAAGTAAGGTATTCATCACGCAAAAACGAGCAATCAGGGCATTATGTACCCTTAAGCCGACGGAGCATTGCAAACCCTACTTTATTACACTAAACATTCTTACAGTTACATGCCTTTACATTCTCAAGTCAATTTTAGTCATAAGAAAAAACATCCACACTCTCACAGTCAACAGTGGCATACACACCCACAACACAAGGAACAAAAATAACCTCCATCTTAACCAATATCGTACAAACCTAGGTCAAAAAACTCTGATTATTTGAATAAAACTCTATTCAATAAACTCCCCCAATCAATAAAAAACATAACAGATCACATCAAATTCAAAAATGAACTAACTAAATTCCTAATACAAAAGGCATACTACAGCATAAAAGACTTTATGACAGACAAAACTACCTAATAATTGCTATATTTTATTATTAGTAGGAGGTACCATATAATAGGCTATAGGCCTATACTATTTTGTAAAATACCTATATTATATTATATTAATACTTATGTAACAACTAGTCTATGTTTAGCAAAAATGGACTATCACGGTGAAAACTGTTATAAACTTTAACTGTACTTTGTATTGTTATTTGTTGTCCAAATAAATAAATAAATAATAATAATAATCATCATAACTCAGTTCCAACTATGTCGGGTTGAGTGGTGGTTTTCCACCATTATCAAGGGCATGAAACTGTAGATACTAAGCTTGCCAGACTTAGTGTTTCTTCCACATCATCCAACTCCTTCTTCTCCACCAATTTACTCCACTCTCTTCTGTCCTCCCACAGCTTTACTCTTGCCACATGCTCCCACACTTCATTCCGTTTTCCAACGTTTATGATAAAAATAAAATAAATAAATAAATAATGATTATGTCCTAGATCCGCCACGGCAATAGGGCCCCACAACAGGCTGTGCGCAGCGCCCCAATAACTAAGTATAAATCCGCCTTTGGACATTAGCAAAATCTTCCAGTACCAAAAGTATCAGCCGATTCTCAACATCGGTATTGGTATCAGTCCATTTCTAATACGTACCCATTAAGTTGTTAATGATGTAACAAATAAATTAAATATGCCGTAATCAAAATACAGGATTTAAAAATAAAAAAATCAATAAAAAATATGTCCATGGAAAGTTGAAAACTCTTGTCATGAGGTAGGAACTTAGGCCAAGCGTACCGAGCATGTTTATCGTGCCGACGGTGTTGGTCTTGATGGTCTTGACAGCGTTGTACATGTAGTGCGGGGGCGACGCGGGGCTGGCCAGGTGGTAGATCTCGTCCACCTCGATGAACAGCGGGTTCACGATGTCGTGGTGGATCAGCTCGAAGTTCTCGTGGCCGATCCAGTGCTCCACGTTCCGCTTGCGGCCCGTGAAGAAGTTGTCCGCGACGATCACTTCGTGGCCGGACATCATCAGCTGGTCGACAAGGTGAGAGCCCACGAACCCGGCACCCCCCGTGATCTAAACCAGACGGAGCTAGCTTCACTTAGGGTTGCCATACGGACCGGAAAAAAACTAATTGTCCCATTTTTCAGCTCTGTATTTTTTGTGACCTAAAAACTTGGTCAATTCACCTGACCTATTTCAAAACAACATATTGTATTGGTTTTTAAATGATGCTAATGAAAATGTGGGGCACAAGGGTATTTTATTAATCTCTTGTCACGGCTCACAATGTCTAGTGCTGCTTATAATATTATGATCAGCTACAAGATATAGGCCTACTATGTATTGTGATTTGTAGTTTAGAAAAGAAGACTGAATGTAGCCTTGTTTGTTTTTGTTTTGATTTTTAAATTTGAATGCAATACAGTACGGTAGGGCCTACTGGGTAGTTAAGTTTTAACTTGGATGGCACCGATAATTAATCTTATTCTATAACTATAAGGCCCAGGGTGTGTGACTTGTATTTATTAAAAAATAAAAAATCATGATTTATTTGATTTAAATCGGATTTATTTGATTTCAATCAACTTTTCGATTTTAATCAGATTTATTCATTTTTTTCCCGATTAAAATCAACAATATCAGTGCTTCAAAACTTGGGTTGGTTGCAGGGTTGGCTTGGTCACTTTGATTTAAAGTCCCCCACTGAAAATCAGTTATATAACTGAGTGGGTAGACTCTAAATAAAATTTATTTATTTATTTATTTATTTATCAAGTTGGTGAGCGGATCAATTACTTTCACAAGCGTTTCAGAAAATATAATACAAAAATTAGATCCAGGAAAACTTTGCCTAAATCAGTTAGAAGTTAGCAAATACAACTGTTGTATTTGTTGCTCAAAATGAAGTAAAAGTGCATTTCATTTAAATCAATGATTTTTATTAGCCTAAATACATCATTTGATTTAAATAAAAAACACCCTGATAAGGCTTATCTTAATTAGTAATATAATTGTGAATAAGTACAAACTTTGGGACACCAATTAGGCCCAAGTGTTAAGTCCTTGAAAAATATTCGGCACCAGCGGCCAGGCCTCCGCCCCCGAGACCTCTTTGTCTCCCCTAAGTTGACATTGTGTCACAATTGAAATTTGTGGTCAGGTATTATAGCAACCATAGCATCACTTGCCTATATGGTTGGGATGAATAGTTTAAACAGCATTACATTGTGGGAGGATAGACAGAAGTGGAGAAATTTGGTTCCCAAACCCAAGCTAACCCTGCCAGAACCAGGAAACGACATGGATAATGATTAGTACCAGTACCTAATAGTAATAAATAATAATTATATTTATTTTCCTTGTACTAGAACATAATTTTTTTATTTGGGCTTAGAAAATGCACTTCCAAAAAATTATTTATGCATGATTTATAGGCCTATGCAGTTAATTGCAAATAAACAACAAAAATAAAACTGTATTGATTTAATTTGTCAAATTTTCAAATCCTTGCTTTTTTGGAAACTTTCAATTATAATTATTATTTCAATTATTATAATTTCAACTTTCAATTATTCCACCCTTTCTTGTCAATTGAAAATAACAGTTCTCTTTTTATTTAATTAGTGCATTTAAAGGATAATAATAAAAGTTTGGGTCTGCGACTACTATTAACCCCTTATCTGTTCATGCCGTATATATTATATAGGTACGTCTATGCTAAATGGTGTCCGTACTGTGCATGCCGTAAATATACACGCCACAATACTTCCCACTTCTTGTGTCTGTGTATGCCGTATATATACGCGTATTATCGCTAGCAGCAGAGGTCTTTATTCTAGTGATTTTCGTTCTGTTATGTTGGTGGAGATATCAATTTTTCGAGGCTACCCTAAGGGGATAGGAGACTTTTTCATTTCATTTCATTTTATTGTCTTGTTTTGTATACCTAATACTAGCATATATTGTTACAATGTTATGACAAGATAAACATAAACAAGATAAACAACTGTTGCTTCATCTGTGCAAAGTGGCGTAGCGTAAGGGTTGTTTGTATGTCCAGAACATGTTGGTTATTTTAGATTCAGATATACGTAGTTTGGAGGGTGAACTGAATGATTTAATTAATTACAGTGATGATACAAACAAATTATTGAGATACTTACAAAAATGGCAAAGTAATGAACAATGATAGTTTCATTTCTCGATTTGGATAGTCGGGAAACACTCCCGTAGGTGGAATTGTTAATATTTAATACAATCCAGAAATTAAAAAATCCATCCCGATCGGGGAACGAACCCGAGTCTCCCACTTTCCGGGTGGACGCCTTAGCCAACTAGACCCCGATCGGGATGGATTTTTTAATTTCTGGATTGTATTAAATATTAATGATAGTTTCAACGCAAGTATAAATAAGGATATTTTCCTTTAAAGTTAATACACAGGGGAAGAACAACTTCTGAAAATAAATTCCACAGTTAAAGGGTTAAGAGTCTTCACGAGACATAGGCCTACATGTACTCGGCACGCTCGTAAGCACTCAAATTAAGATGTACAATGCTCTGCGGAAAAATTAAAACTACATACGCAAATTCTAAAATGCACATGATACAGATATTTTTATGCAGAACAACATACAAACAGAATTGCTTTTTGCAATAGACCCTACTATTCATCAAGTTGTTAAGCGTAAAGTCAATGCGACGGAAGAAACCTCTTCTTGTTCCCGTTGCATCGACTTTATGCGTAACCATGGTGTAAAGTAGGGTTTATTACATACATCAGTTCTGTTTGTTGTTCAGCATAAAAATATCTGTGTCATGTGCATTTTTAGAATTCTCGTATGTTGTTTCAATTTTTCTTCAGAGCGTTTTACATCTATTTGAGTGCTTACGAGCGTGCCGTGTACGTGTATGTCTCATGAAGACTCTTATGCAGTCATAATAGTGTAAGATTCATGTAAATAGCATTTTCAAGTGTCATTTTATAGCGTTTTGTAGCGTCTATTTTTTGGCCACCTTCAAAAACTTGTGTATGAAGTTTTTTACAATTTTATTTTAAATTTATGTCATCAAGGTTGAATTAATATCAACTGAATAAAAATCTGTATTAATTTTAAACAAATTAAATTATAGATAGCCCTACTATGGAAAATAAAATAAAATAGTAATTGAAAAACCTTAGTTTTAAGTGAAAAAAAAGTGCTTAGACCAATGCAGCATCTAGGGCATACTCACAAAACACTATTTTATTTTCTCGTTCAGCCTCTAGTAATAACCTTATCTAGTAGTAATCTATATTGGGATAGGAGTAGGACTATGAATCCTACAAAAATAATCATACAATTTGTTATTTAACAAGCATCAACCATAGTCCATAATCCAATGTCTCACCAATCTTGCACATGCTCAGATTGCAATAACAAGTACAGCAACAAGTGTTGTTGATGGACTAACGTGCTCGGGAACAATATGTTCATGCCATACACTATCAACAGCTGATATGAACAGTCACGTTTATAGCGGTTTATGTTACGCAATGTAAATAGCTGATAGTATAGGATTAGGCTATACATAGTCACAATTCAATAAGCCTAGGCCTACTTTAAATATAGTAGACCTCTACCTCTAAGTCCAAAAATACCATGCTTACTCTCACTGACTTTTAAATTTTCTTTTTAAAGAAACATAAAGTGACAACTTAAGCCTATTTAAAAAAATAAAATAAACATCATTGGCTTTCATTGTAGCTTATTGTAGGGCCAATCTAGCTATTATTTTATGCATGCAGCATGATTTCGTAATACCTCTATGTGGGCCTACATTTAGCAGATATTTCAATCTTATTACTGTGAGCACATTTTGCATACTACCTGTTGGTGTATTGTTTTTGTTTTTTAATACCTATTAAAAATAAATAATTTATTTTTCAGAAAACATTTGGGGGAAGTGATCCTGGGGAATAGTGGCCGGGGGTGGGGTGGGGGGAGCAAATGTCAAAATCAATTAGAACCAATCAAATTACCAAAAAGGCCAAGTAAAATGGGTATTTTTATTTTTTTCAGAATTAGGCCTACAACCAAAAAATTGAGGGAGGGGGAGGGGAAAAAAATGTGTTGGGCGCTTAAAATGTCAATGTGGGATAAGATCCGATAAAATTTTCAAAAAGGGGAAGAAAATTTAGATTTTTTTGTTCCCCCCGAAAAAAATTTTGATTTTAAATAGGCCTAGTATTTCATGGCAAAACAAGGGTTTATTAGTGTTAGGCTAAGGGGTTAAAAAAACTTAATATGCCACAAAATTTAATTTAAGGTCTATGGGCCTACCACCTGCACCTACCATGTTTCATCCTCCGTAGGCCTACCTACTACCCATAAAATTAAGTCAATAATGTTATGAAGCTAATCCTACTCTCCTACTAGGTAATCTACGACTAGGCTACATCTTTTGATTTTTAATGTATGAACCGTGAACTGCTCATTTAATTAATCTCAGACCCAAACAGTGAACAAAATATTTAATTGTAAGTTCATAAGTAATAGGCCCTAACCATATCAATTAAATATGGACTTGGTGGTAAATTATACTCACAAGAATTCTTTTTCGGGCTCGATAATTCAGAAACTTTACATCGGGAAACTTTTGAGGGAATCTTTTTTCAAGTTCTTGAATCTTCTTCTGCAATTCCTGTATCATCCTCTTTGCATCCTGCATATCCTTGATATCTTCCGTTCTCTCCAGTTCGGCCGCCATCAGCTTGTTGTCTTCCATAGACTTGACGGGTTCTTCGGAAGCGTATTCCTTGTCGCTGTGTCTGTGATTGGCCAGCCGTTCTTTGTGGTTTTGATAAAACAACTCTTCCGTGTGAACCCAGTTCTTGTAGAGACACAAAACTGCAAAGAAGGCAACCACCCTTAGTGCAAGAGAGGATTTCAAAAACATCTTGAGTTTATTGAGAATTATATCGAATGAAGTCTGCATGCTGTGCCAGGCCTACGTGTGTTGACTAATTCAGATATTTAAACACTAGCTGTAAAGAAGTGACCTACTATGACCATGGAGAAATAACAATGGGGCTCATGCTTCAAACCTCTTATTACCTATGCTAATTATAATTGTATTCTCATTCCCTTAATTGTAGGTCATGTCTAGGGGTTCACAATAATTGTCAAAGAACTCATGATGCAACCTATAGGCAAAGTTGTTTCTTTTACAATAGGTACTTATCTAGAGGAGGCCATATGTGGATAGTGATGACTGGTAGCGATATTATGTTTCATAAGGGTGGGGTGGCGGGAAGACAATTTGGCCTGCAATGTAATGCTAGACAAGGGACTGGGGGCAAAGCTAAATCGCAATCTGGACACATAAATTATCCCTGTCTTCTTTGACAATTGCCCGTACATTATAACGGAACAATGTCTCCTTACCTTAAAATGAATCTAGGGCCTAATAATCCTACTGTTACGCAGCACTAAGCCTCTAATCATCGGATGAATTAATTTCCCAATTAATGTCATTGGTGAGAGACTTTTTTAACGGATAAAAGGGTCAAGACTTGAAGGTTATCCAGGCCTACCAGGTATTATGAGCAACTAAGGGTAGGTTTAAAATTAAACATTTGGGTCATTCCACCAGAAATCAACCAATTTTAATAAAAGTGGTTGCTGACCCATTATTAATTTTTTTTTAATTTTGCATATAGATACCTGCCTATATGTAGATTACAAATCAGTTCTCCTTACATTTTTAGAGCAAACCATATCCGATATACGGGCATTATCGCACGTGCCGGTAGAGCGAATTTGTCACTTTTTGACGTTAGCGATTATTGCTACCATTTGCATGTTTTTGAAGTTACAGCAACCATACTTACATAAATACTTTTGAAATACATTGTTCTATATAAATATGCAAGAAAAAGGAAAATATAAAAATAATTAAAGCATAAACAAGGGCATAAACTTTCCTAATTAAATTTGAGTTTTTTTCACTTTTTGAAGGCTAATCAATCAAAATGGAGACCAGATATCAAAACAGATCCTTTTGGAATTAATACTCTAGGTACACATGTATCAGAAAAAAAAATATTTTGTTTTGATCCTGAGTCCCCTTTACCCCTCAAAACAAATCCAAAATGGGTGGGTGGAAACTCAAAACTTGGCAGTTTCAAGGTCACGTATCTCAAAAGGGGGACCTAGTAAAAATGTGACATTGTGAGGGTACTAACTTATCATCCTAACCTACATTGGCTTCAAATTTGGAGTTGATACTCAAAGCCGTTTAGGTGTGACAGCTTTTTGAAATTTGATGAAAATGGTGCTATATTTCGAGGTTTAATTCATAGTTTAATACCACTATCTCAGTGTTTTAAAGTGACTTATTACAAGTAACTCTCAGGATTGTGGATAAGTGTCTAATGGGCATTCATCATGCTGCTGATTTGTAGGCTAAGCTCATATGGTATGTCGTGTGACCGTCCAGTAGATGTAGGCCTAGTCAGTTCGTTTGCGGATAGAACTCGTAGAATGTTACAATGCGGCACCCAAGCTTCATCGTCTTTTGAAAGTTTGAAAGCAGTGCCTGGGCCAGCAGGGTGAAAGAAGTGAATATTAAAATCATTCTTTTCTTCACAATATTGACGCACAATGCCCAACCACCAACTGCCATCATACACACAAGCAACATTATCGTTTATTTCAATGTTTTTTTGATGGTTTAGGGAGTGCTAGTTTGGAGGTAGACATTTCACGGAACAAACAAGATGATGATGTTCGTCGAACCTGCATTGTATGTTAGTTTATTGGGATGAAGCTGTGATTTTCACGAGTGTTAGAAACTTGCAGAGCATTTTCATAACGCTGTGAAAGAGAAATGCCGCTTTCTTCAATTTCTTCACTGGGGACATAAATGAAGGATATTCCCTTTATTTTGCTGGTGCATAATTGAAACATTTTTTTGGGTGTCAATATAATATGGTGACTCCACTGAAAAGCTTCTAGAAAAACTAAGTATCTTAAAGCAACACCATTATATTGCAAGTCAGCCAGGAGCATTTTTGAGGGAGAAGAAAGAAAATTTGACAGATAATGAATGTATTATTTCTGGGGATTTCTCAGAAAACTTTACATTCATTGTGCAAGATGAAATTCAAAGTTACCACTGGGTAAATGCTCGGGCAACCTTGCACCCATTTGTTGTTTATTACCGTGATGAAGGGGTAACAAAATCAGTAAGTATTTGTATTATAAGTGACAGCCTTCAGCACAGCACAACGGCAGTTTATACATTCCAGAAGCATGTCATAAATTAACTAAAAATACTGGCTCCTCAAGTAACTAAAATTCACTACTTTTCGGACGGGGCTGCCAGCCAATATAAAAACAAGAAAATTTTTACAAACCTCGCCACCACAAATCCGATTTTGGAATAGATGCTGAGTGGCATTTCTTTGCCACTTCGCACGGGAAGGGCCCATGCGACGGTATAGGAGGGACTGTCAAGAGGGTGACTAAAAAAGCAAGCCTTCATCGAACTACTAACAACCATATATTGACACCCGAAAAAATGTTTCAATTCTGCACAGCGAAATAACGGGAATATCCTTCATTTATGTCCCCAGTGAAGAAATTGAAGAAAGCGGCATTTCTCTTACACAGCGTTATGAAAATGCTCTGCAAGTTTCTAACACTCGTGAAAATCACAGCTTCATCCCAATAAACTAACATACAATGCAGGTTCGACGAACATCATCATCTTGTTTGTTCCGTGAAATGTCTACCTCCAAACTAGCACTCGCTAAACCATAAAAAAACATTGAAATAAACGATAATGTTGCTTGTGTGTATGATGGCAGTTGGTGGTTGGGCATTGTGCGTCAATATTGTGAAGAAAAGAATGATTTTAATATTCACTTCTTTCACCCTGCTGGCCCAGGCACTGCTTTCAAACTTTCAAAAAACGATGAAGCTTGGGTGCCGCATTGTAACATTCTACGAGTTCTATCGGCAAACGAACTGACTACATCTACTGGACGGTCACACAACATACCATATGAGCTTAGCCTACAAATCAGCAGCATGATGAATGCCCATTAGACACTTATCCACAATCCTGTGAGTTACTAGTAATAAGTCACTTTAAAACACTGAGATAGTGGTATTAAACTATGAATTAAACCTCGAAATATAGCACCATTTTCATCAAATTTCAAAAAGCTGTCACACCTAAACGGCTTTGAGTATCAACTCCAAATTTGAAGCCAATGTAGGTTAGGATGATAAGTTAGTACCCTAACAATGTCACATTTTTACTAGGTCCCCCTTTTGAGATACGTGACCTTGAAACTGCCAAATTTTGAGTTTCCACCCATTTTGGATTTGTTTTGGGGGGTAAAGGGGACTCAGGATCAAAACAATTTTTTTTTCTGATAGGCCTACATGTGTAGGCCTACCTAGAGTATTAATTCCAAAAGGATCTGTTTTGATATCTAGTCTCCGTTTTGATTGATTAGCCTTCAAAAAGTGAAAAAAACTCAAATTTAATTAGGAAAGTTTATGCCCTTGTTTATGCTTTAATTATTTGTATATTTTCCTTTTTCTTGCATATTTATATAGAACAATGTATTTCAAAAGTATTTATGTAAGTATGGTTGCTGTAACTTCAAAAACATGCAAATGGTAGCAATAATCGCTAACGTCAAAAAGTGACAAATTCGCTCTACCGGCACGTGTGATAATGCCCGTATATCGGATATGGTTTGCTCTAAAAATGTAAGGAGAACTGATTATATGCAGGTATCTATGTGCAAAATTAAAAAAAATTAAAAATGGGTCAGCAACCACCTCTGGTTGATTTCTGGTGGAATAACCCATTTAAAAGACGAATAATGCAAAAAACAAAATAATATCTTTGGAATAGCAAGGGTTTTGGATAATCTTTCGACAATAACAAAATTGCAAAAGGCTGGGGTGGCGCAGTTTTGACAAACTCTGGGCTACGCTCTAATCCATGAGGTCTTGTTTTTACAGGGTCCCAATTTTTGATTTTTTTTTTATCAAATCTAATCTTTATTCGAAATTGTTTCCTTTCGAATACGATAACAGCACAGCTGAATATGAATTACCGGTAGGTCTAGGCCTACCTAGGTAATTCATATTCAATCAATTTGCTTAGCCGAGTGCTGTAGTTGTGTGAAATCTTAAGTAAAATCGAGCCAAAATCATGTCTTTAAATGGTGTAGGGTCCAATTACGTAATAATGGAATAGGTATGCCTAGGGGCCTATTTAGGCCTAACCGTTTTCACTTTGTGTCTGATTATTTAGATATGCCCTAGAATGTTTTTGTATAGAAAGGTGGTGGGTATAATTATATTGTTTTTATTGTGCTCTTGGCTTTTAACAAAAATAGAAGTTGTTGTAGGGCCTATAGGGTTGCCATAGGTATTAGGGAAACAGAAATACGGGATAGGAGTTGGCTAAAATGGAATTGGGGTCTGGGGCAAAGCCCAAGCCACTGGTGGCAATTTTTTTTTTTTTTTTGAGGGGGGGGAGGGCTTAAAATGCATTTGAGAGTAGGGGCCTACCTACCTAATTCTGTGAAAATTTTAAAGCAATAGCCCTATAATGAACAAAATAGGGAGATTTAATCAGATAAGGATAATTTAAGAAAAAAAAGAAGTTGCTTCCAATTTCTTTAAGTAAATTAGGGCCTACATGACCAAGACCGTGTTTTGGGCATCGTTGCAGCTCCATCAATGTTACCTCCATCTTTGTCAATCATTTTTAATGTAAACGTTTTATCACTGTCTGTCACCGACTCACTGAGTTCGATTGAGATCGTAGCCTGTGGTTTGGTTACGTAACACCCATCCCATAGCCCTGAGTTATCCCGTATCACACGCACGCCGCACCCGAGGTTGAGAATATCGCGTTACGGCTAGAGAGACTTGCTACAATGACTCACGCTTACGAGGCACCAACTGATAGACCGCGGGGAAGGGATTGGTAACTATACGCCCGCGATTAAAAAAGAAAATCGGCGCACGGACTACTTTATTCTAAATAGGCCTACATGATATTTTATTTATATTTTTTATCATTAGCACAAAGAAGGCAAAGATGGGAAGTGAGATCAGTAAAAGGGTGGCCCAGGCAGAATCCTTTTATCAGCAAGTAAGAAAGTTACTTTGGAACGAGGATTTCCCTAATGAATGCAAGGTGTTATTGTACAAGGTATACTATCTACCCATCCTTACATATGCTTCAGTGACCTGGACACTAGGAGCCGTAGATGCAAGTAGGATTCAAGCAGCTGAAATGAAGTTTGTAAGAAGCATAGCCGGAATATCGAAGTTAGACAAAATTAGAAGCCAAGAAATCAGGACAAAAGTTGGAGTTGAGAAGCTATTATTCAAAATTGGACGAGAAAGGTTGAGATGGTATGGACATGTCAGAAGAATGGGAGAAGAAAGAATTCCAAGGACAGAATTTGAAAGTGGGGACAAAGTTAAAAGACGAGTCGGTAGACCAAGAGAGAAGTGGAAAGATCAAATAAGAAATGATATACAGGAAAGAGGTGAGAAGTGGGAAGAAGTCGAAGCAAGGAAACTGTGGGAAGACAGAAGTGGATGGCGTGAACTGGTGGGAAGAAGTGCGAGTGAACCTGAAGAGGACATGACAGGCCTGGCAAGCCGGTGTTAACAACTCATAAAATGCCCTAGAAAATTGGTGGCTATAGCCACCCCCTGACCTAACTTAAGTTGGAAACAGGAGTCAGATATATATATATTATTTTTTATGTCTCTATTTGCAACAGGCAATGTAGCCCACTAGTGCAAATTTAATAGAGAAGGGAGGAGGGGAAACCCGGTACCAGCACATAGCCTACTCCTACCGAAAAGTACCAAGGGGACCAATGGCTTTACGTCCCATCCGAAAGGATGGTGTAACTTTTTACAGTCATATAGGTTCCTCCACTAACCCGGACTGCCGAGCAGACGGCGCCAAGGAGAACGAAGCTGTCACACAAGCTTACGAACCCTAGTCTGCTCTAGCCAGCGATATACGTGCGTTTCAGGGCAGAGCGGCGACCCACTCAACCCCTGACCACGCCCGATGTCGCTTAACTTCAGTGTTCGAGTGGGAACTGGTTAAACGACCGCGGCTAAATCGCTGGCAGGCCTACTGATCAATGGCTTACAAAATACGGGACGCGGTCCCGAAACACCCATCAAATATGGGATTTTCTGGGTTATACAGGACACCTGGAAACTCTAAGTTGTTGGTGTGTATGTTTTTGTTAATGTTGTAACTGGAGTCTCATAGTTTTTAATGTTTATTAACTAATGTGACAACATCTGAAATTGGCATGTTTGAGACATGCACATGAGTTAGGTAGTTGTATGAAGACCGAAGATAATGCACAGCCATATTTATAATATTTTGTGAAATGTTTTTTGTCCTGTCTGTTGTGGTTTTTTAATTGTTAATTTTGTTTGATAAAGATTTCTGTAAAGAATCGAAATATCACATTAAATAAATATTTTGTTAACTAACAGTGAAAAGCCCCAATGATTTATATTTATACGTTACTACCTGTTATATAGTTTCATTTTTTATAAGAAGACCGAAGGGTTGTTAGGCTACCAAAAATAAATAATTAGGCCTACAATTAAAAAAATGACAACTGCAGTGTCTAGACATCTCAGTAGGCCTACCTAGGCCCATGATAAGTAAGATAAGATAAGATAAGATAAGATAAGATAAGATAAGATAATTTATTTACCATTGATTCGTACATAATACAAATATAGGTTTTGTCAGGAAATATAAAAAATAGTAATACACAGTAGACACACACATAGGCCCACATACACACGATATATACAATATATACAATAGTAGGCCTAATACATAAATATAATATAATATAATTGGCCTTCAAAATGAGTAAAAAAAGAGTAAAAATATTGATACCTAAGTTACAATGATTACAAGCCCTTTATACTAATTTAGCAAAGTTAAAATATTTGGTAGGCCAGCACATGAATAAATGGCAATTGGAAAGAATACTGTTTTGGCCTTTATTTATAGATAGAAATTAATACGAGGAGAAAACGCAAGCTACTCATCAGTGAGGTAGTCGTTAATGGAGTAAAAGCTATTGGTCACAAGGAAAGATTTCAAGTTGTGTTTGAAGAAGGACAGCGAGGGGGAGGTTTTGATGTGATTAGGGAGTTTATTGTAGAGGGTGGATGCAAGATGTTCACTTCAGGGCCACGGGAAAAGAGAGTCAAGTTGTGTGAGGACCGATGGATATGGAGACTGGCTCTAGTGTAATGAGAATGCACAGAGGTGTTCAGAGGGAACAGATTGCTGTGGGTATGGACAAATAATGCAGCTGATTGGGTTAGGGTAGGCCTACATGCTAGGGTAAGAACTCCCAGTTTCTTGAAGAGTTCTCTACACGAATGCCTTCTAGATACACCTGCTATGATTCGGATGGCTCTCTTTTGAAGAATGAAGATTCGGTTAGCTTGGGGAGAAGCTCCCCAGAAAAGCAGACCACATGATAGGTGAGAGTGAACGTGGGCAAAGTATACTAGCAGAAGGACGGGACATGTTCTAACATAGGATGCTTGAAACCACAATATCTACACATAAACAATTTGTTTAAAGAAAATAAATGCAATATTTGGATTCAGGACATTTTAGGCCTATGCTCTAAAGATAAATATGATTACGGGATAATCTAAAATTCATGCAAATAGCCTAGGTCCTATTCGCAATATTGGCCTATAATAATGGGAACGAGAAGGAAGTTTAATCTCATGTTGTTAACTAATGACATGATGCACGATAAAGCTTCCTGTAGCCTACCCGTATCCCTGTAACGACAACGGAAACTTTGACATGTTTTAACTTTCCGTAACGTTCCCGTTCAGTAGGCTAAATTACTGGAACCAATCAGAATTTGTTGTTCAAGGCCTGTTAAAAGTGTAGGCTAAGCCATTTTATCAGCTGATTGTTTGTAGGCCTAGGCCCTAGGCCTATACAAGAATATTTTCTTTTGCCTGAAAAGCAACCACCCTCCCAACCCGCTAGGCCTACAAACTCGTTTTCGGGCAAAAGTAAACCTAGGGCCTAGGCATACCAATATGGTAATTTACGCTATACTTTGCAGGCCAAGGGACTTATATATTTACCGCCTAGGGCCTGGTCTAGGCCTACACAGGAAGTGAGGTTACGTTACTACCTGCAGCCTAGGTTCTCTGGTTGTAGGCCCTAGCCCTAGTGGTTATTTACTCAATTTGAAGTAGGCTAGGCCTAGTACATCTATTCTTACCAATAATTATTGCCAATGTGAAAATACATATCTGCTTGATATTTTTCCCAGTCCACATTTCCGTTCAATAACTAGATCATTAAATACTGCATGTTTTATTTGCAACCAAGCATAATAAAAACAAACTTTCTTCTTGTCAACAACAAACCACAGCAGCTGTCAAGTGTCCCACCGCCTTGTAAGCTGTAAATAAGAAAAATTCAATCAGCTGTTTACGATGATTACCGAACATATCCGACTACAACCGACCAAACCATTTGGCAGATTTCGCGGATCGGATTCGTATTCGTCATTTGGGTCAAAATCGTACAAAATGTCAAACCCTTCTCAGCAAATTGATAAGGATTTGGACCTTAGTAATGCTGCCCGAGGTATCTGGTTGGTTAAGGTACGTCTCGATAAAATCAATCTAAATCTAAAGATATTGGCTTTCAAAATAACTTCAGTTAATATTAGCCAATTTGGCCAAGTCGTTCAAAGACGAACCTAACCTCATTTTATTGTTAATTTAGGTGCCGAAATATATAGCCAACAAATGGGACAAAGCACCTGGAAACATCGAAGTTGGAAAGCTACAAATATCAAAGTAAGATTAATGAGTGAATGTTGACGGATGAGAATGAGAATAGGCCTAGGACACGCTGGTTGAAGGAAAGTCCCCCGGGTCCTTGCCGACCACTAGGCCTAGCCTAGCCTAGGTTAGCCCTAAAGGCCGATGCACAACTGCCCGGTAACGATAACGTTACCGTTAACAATAACGCGAAGAAAGTTTAATCACACGTTAACTCGACTCGATGCACATTAAAGCTTTCCGTTGCCAGTCGTTCCCGTATCCCGGCAACGACAACGGGAACATCACCAAGTTTTAACTTTCCGTAACGTTCCCGTTCCGTATGTTACCGGAACCAATCGGAATCAAGATGAAGGTACATATCCTAAAACTATTGAATCATCTGATTGATGGTTTATACGCGAGTAATATGCGAAATAAATTAAATACAAATATGCGGAATAACAAAATATAATTAACACACTTATTATTTTATTTGGTCCCGTCGGTTTGCTTCACGGGCTATTGTGCATCGAAGCTCTTAACGTTAGTGTCTTCCCGTTCTCGTTGTCGTTACCATTGTCGTTACCGGGCAATTGTGCATCGCCGATGCACAATTGGACTGCGTAATATTTACGACCAATTTAACAGAGCTACAGACAAGATTTATGGAGGCCTAGACCTACCTTCAACCTTCTTTATCAATGCTTCAACGCAAGGTCTACTGATGAATCAACAACAAATAGGCCTAAGCTCCGAGACGACTGTGGGTAGGCCTAGGATGCGTTGCGTGTGTTGCCCGCTACGTAAAAATTAGGGTGGTGTTTCCGAACCTCCCGTACGGCGTACGGTACCATACAATGAGTGCGTTCTGTTACCTGCTGGCTCTACTGGGAGCACAGTAAACAACAGTGCTAGCCTGCGCGGTCAGTAGGCCTAGACAACGGAATGGTTCCTAGTAAAAGCATCCAGCACAAACACTGCAGCTGTCAAAAAAATAATCGTGCAGTCAATTTAAAACATGATATTAATTATTTAGGGTAAACTTGAAGAGAAATGAAAAGATTTCACGTTTATTCTCGGTTACGGATATAACAAATAAATTATTCTCTTGGCGGAATATTTAAAGCCGTCATCTAGCCTAGGCCTAGGCCTAAAGTCATCGACCCATTAATTGCAAGCTATGAATTAAAAAAGAAGTGTAAGCTCGCAAATAAATATTCTTAGCTCATTCCGAATTATTATTGTCATTTTTATTCCAGTGCAATATCAAATATATCATTTTCTCTGAACAAATAAAGCAATTTATTAACTTTGGAAGCAAACTGACATTTCAACGCCGCCATGACACTAGCTGGTTTACTGGCGATACTGAGCGAGAAACCTCCAGCACTTCCAGTTACTGAAGGCGCTGGGCCAGCAATTTACGGGACGCTCAGCACACTGCTGACAGCAGTTAACGGAACGGTTACAGTAAAGCTGGCTACTGGTTCAGTACGTCCAGCAGGTAACGGAACGCACTCATAGAGTTGCACGAATCGGTTTGCCCTGTATTTTCAGCTAGGAACCTAATTGTTGCTAATTTATGTAGGCTAAACCCTTGCTCTAGGCAATATGTAATGTAGAACTGAACCAGAGATTTTTCATCAAAAGCGATCGTATGTTGACATAGGAAGACCTAGGCCTACACTCAAATCGTGCTAGGCTACTACTCTGAAACAAAGTTAGGCTAAACTCCATCCATGCTGCGATCTTCCTGGCATCTTTAATGAATAACTGAACAAAATAAGTTGCTGAAAATTCATTAGGCCCTAACTCTTTTATTGAATCAAACTTGCAATGCCCTCTCTCTTGCTACCAGGCAACAAGGCCAGAAGGCGTCGGTCGCCCTGACACTCTCCGAGTCTGTGCTGTGCCTGAAGGAACCTGGCCAAGAAGACATCCCGAAAGACCACCGGTTGACAGTTTCCACGGTCACACACCAGACTCTCGGAGTGTTCTCACACATTGCTCGTAAGTTGGCTTTCCATTTGATGACAGTTTAAAACCTTTATTCATAGGCCTATGGTTTCTGGATAATGTTTTCAATTTTTTTCTTTCAAAAAGCAATACAGTAAGATCCCTCTTATCCGATCTCCTCTTATCCGATATTCCGTGTTAACCGAGCCGCCCCCAAAAAAAAAAAAAAAAAAAAAAAAAAAATTAAAGTTTTAAATACGTAAATAAAACATAAAATAATTACAGACGCCGCGCCGCACTTTTTTAAATGTACTCGCATACATTTGTAGGCATGCCTTACGAGTAGGGATGACATCGGGTACCCGGTTCCAGAAATTACCCGGAGCCGATTTTAAGATCCGGGTATATTTCGCGGCCGTTTATAGACTAATTCACCAGTTTAAATTACGCGCTACGTGGTTGCGGTCTTTCCCGCGGAGCGTGCCCGCTGCCTAAAGAGTAATTGGAGTTGACGACAGAGCGCGTTGTAAGCTATCACGTGCTTCCGTCCGTCTCGGCGAGTCGCGCCCATGCCACGAGTGAGTGCAAGAGAGAAAGATGCGGCAATAAATCTTGGACACCGCCGTCTGCGCAGTACGAGATGCGCGTACGATCCAACCAACTCACACTCACAGCTGACTGACAAAGATGGTTGGGTGTAGAAGTAGAATTCGCAATGCAATCATCTTTCACCGACTCACGAAATTCGTTATCACGACGCATAGGATTGGTATTCCTGGGCTTATGTTCTTTCTTTCCCAGGCTTATCTTGCGACGAGAGCTTCAGCGCGGGATATAGTAGTGAGAGGTTTTCCCACATGAGAAAGAGAGCTAGGCCTAGGCCTAGCCTAGGCCTATGTTTGCATTGTAGGCCTAGCCTAGGCCTACTGCGTCGAGTTTAGGCCTAGACATACGTTTTTATTACGACATGTAGGCCTAATTGTGTACGTGTGTTTGTGAGCTTGATTTACAAGCTATTAATTCATTTAGTATACCCTGTATGAAGTGTATCGTGTGTATTTTATGTTCCTTTATCCATTACATGTGTGGCTAGGCCTATGCTAGGCCTACGAGAGCAAATAAACAAATGAAACGCGCCATCCGAGTTTTTCGCAAATCCGAGGTGCCCCCGGTCTCATCCAACTCGGATAAGAGGGATCTTACTGTACATCACTATAACCTTAATGTCCATGTGAAATATGAACGTTCTAGCCTCACCCGTTTGGTTAGAATCGACCCAAATGTCATGAAAATATCGCACTAAAAATCGGAAAAGTACGATAGGCCTATTCATGAGAAATATTTCTTTGATTGTACCCAAAAACGTGGCACGTCTTAAGTTCAGAGATTTCATCAAGATCGCATATATGCCGTTTGCCCGGAATCGTGCGAACAAACAGACAGAAAAACAAAAAAAAAACATTGGAGCTAAATTTTTTGAGGGGTCAGTGAAATTGAAGTTTTCGCTTCGCTCGCCACGCTCATCCAATTAAAAAAACTGCAAAACCTTTAACGTCTCTATTTTTGGCAAAACTCCTTTTCGGTTGAAAGCCCTTAACCCTAGGCCTTATATTTGTAATTTTGTAGTCTATGTATTTTTTGTTTTGTATTTTGGAGTATTTTAGTGGAAAACATAATTATTTTATTTTGGACCCCCCCCCCTCAACCAAAGAAGTCTGGCGCAGTTAGTAGTGCGCCACCTAAAAATTAATCAAGAAACATTAGGCCTAGTTACGCCTATATTTACAAGTACCTAGAGAAAGTTTTAGCCCCTTTTTCACGTAGAACTGTAGCCTAATCTATATAATTACCGCCCTATCTACCATAGGCCTAGGTAAGATGCTTTGAGTGAGTGTGACTAACTACCAACGTGTTTTCTGCAGCTTCTAATTCAGATGCCGTAGTCCCAGAGACTGACAAACTAAGTTTGGAAGGACGGATTGTTCAGAAGCTAGAGTGTCGGCCGTATGGTAAGTTTACATCATCTCGTATTATCTTGATATCTGGTCCCTTGTTGGCTTATCGTCTTTAAATCTTTAATCTTTTCCAATGTTTTCACTTTCAGCTGACAACTGCTACATGAAGCTCAAGCTGGAATCAATTCGAAAAGCTTCTGTGCCGACAAGACAGGTCCAACAACTTGATAGGATAGTCCAAAACTTCAAGCCAGTCTCCGACCACAAACACAACGTAAGTTCATGGATATGTGTTTAACTAAAAGAATAATCACACTGGTACTGTAGGGCACTATCCAATACTTACGAAGACTGGCAGTGGCGCCGGAAGTGCATTTTTTTAAAGGGGTGGGGGGCAGGCGCGTCGGAACGTTTTGAAAGTTGGGGGGGGCAAACCTGGTGCAGCTGGGGTCTGGGGCGAAGCCCAGCCGCCGGAGGCACTTTCGCCGAAAGCGCAAAAAAACTAACCATACTACAGTTATTTCGTCATGTTTTAACTGCACCCGGACTCTGTAAACGATGTTTTACATCAGCTATCTGCGATCTAAAAACTCAAAAAATGAACGTGAAGTGGCCCATTTTAATAAATTAAAACCTAATTTTGTATGTAATGACAAAGCATACAGGCAAAAATATTTGTTTAATGATTTACCCTCTTCTTAAAAAAAAAAAAAAAATACTAACTGAAGGCTGTTTAGTACGTTTCATCTTTAAAATTACGATATCAATTTAATCTTTAACACCATTAAACACGAAACAGTGACAAACACTACACACTTACACTTCAGACTACACTACTTATTGGATGAGCGAAGCGAAGACTTCAATTTCACTGACCCCCCAAAAAATTTAGCTTGTTTTTTTTTTTTTTTTTTTTTTTCCGTCTGTTTGTTTGCTCTCTACCGGGCAAACGGCATATGCGATCTTGATGAAAATTTGACACGACCTTCGTTTTCTCTGAACTTAGACTTGCTACATTTTTGGGTACAATCGAAGAAATATTTCTCATGAATATCGTACTTTTGCGATTTTTTTCGATTTTTAGTGAAATATTTTCGTGACATTTGGGCCGATTTTGACCAAACGGGTGGGGCTACAACGTTCATATTTCACATGGACATTAAGGTAATGGTGATGTATTGCTTTCTGAAAGAAAAAGTTGAAAAATTTTTGCCAGAATCTATAGAAATAAGCTTTTAATATAAGTTTTTTGATTTTTTGTGCGATATTTTCGTGCCATTTGGGCCAATTCTGACCAAACGGGTGGGGCTACAACGTTCATATTATACATGGACATTAAGGTTATGGTGATGTAGTACCTTTTGAAAGAAAAAGTTGAAAAAGTTAGCCAGAATCCATAGAAATAAAGCTTTTAATAAAAGTTTTTTACGGTAAATAATACCAATTGACAAGAAACAAAGAAACTTGACAACATTCACCTACAATGCGTAGGCAGCAAAACAAAGCACTTGCAAAAGTAAAGATATTCCACGCAAACTAAAAACTTTAAAAAGCTCATCCATCAACGCGGCGGGACTTTAGCGTTTTCCTAGTATAAGAGGAATAATCTTCCCACTTGCCACTTCGCTACAATCACTACACCACTCCAAAGATGACTTTACGCATAACGATGCGACACGAGGGAACCAAATCCCAACTTGCGTCTGCCAATAACTCTAGCAAATCATTCAAAGGGATGTTTGGATTAGACGTGAGTCTGAGTCACGTGTCCACTCTCACTGAAGTGAGTGACAAACACACAATACAAGACTGGTGGCTGGTTATAAAGATAGTCGGCATGGGGTACGTCAGCCAAAATAAAATTCCTGCTATTGTTGGGTTGTTTCTTCCTGGAAATGAATTGTTGACAGATCATCCGATGTTGCTTTCCCAAAAAGTAGAGTAGAAATCTTGATTTTTCAACTCTAAAATCTGCCCCCCTATGCCCCCATGGCATGAAAGTTAGGGGGGGCAATGCCCCCCTTGCCCCCCCCTGTTCCGACGCCACTGGTGGGGGGCAATAAGAAATGTCTATAACTGCCCATGAAACAATAGTTTCCGGAAAAGTATGTATCCTGGCACAATGGAGGATCTGGGGGAGGCAGCTTGTTTGCGTCTGGGGCACTCGGCGTCACATTAAAAAAAAAAAGGAGGCATTTTACTTGATTTTAGCTTGATTTTGTCAATAATTTATAAAAAATAAAAATGTGAAGATTAAATATTGTCTTTCCTCTTGGCCCCCTTGATTTTCCATGCGGCTCCGGCGCCTGAAGACCGGTACCGGTAGGCTACTTAAAGGGGTATTTCACCGCTAAACTCAAAAAATATATTTCATTAAGGCTAACTGGGTAATGAATTTAGCAATTAACAGAAAAATTATTGGGGCCACAATGACCTCCCAAAAAATTGTCAAACATGACATTTTTCGAGCTAGGTCCCATCGGCAAAAATCTCCCATAAGAAATAACAGAGTTCCCACCGACCTGGAAAACCTGGAAAAGTCATGGAATTGAAAAAATATGGGTCAAAATGTCAGGGAATAGTCAGGGAATTGAGGAAAAAATTAAAAAACCTGGAAAAGTCAGGGAAAATGGGAATTTATTTTATCTAGGCTTATTTGGTTTACTCAAAAAACATATATTTTCAACAAATTTGTGAAAATGTTTTCCCAACTCCAAAGTCAGAAAAATTAAAAAAATCAATCATTTGTTTTCGTTGCTAAAATGACCGTTTTAGGAATCTAGCGGTTTGAAGGTGAAATCTAGCTGATATTTAGTCAAGCGTCCACAACACAATAACACAAAAACTACATTATTTTGGTATTGCATTCAACCCACAACTTTTTTCTAAAACGCACCAAACGCACTCTAAAAACCTGATTTTCAAAATTTTCGCCTGCGCCGCTATTGTTGGGGGGAGGCCCCCCAAACCCCCCGTAGGCCTACTTGGTCCCTATATAATACCCTTGGGATATTATATAGCCCACCCGGGATGAAAAACCTGAATTCAACAATGAGCCTATGTGTGTGTGTGTCTGTTAGGGTTAGGGGATTCCCCGTAGAAATTTTGCGGGTGGGCCCACGAAACAAAGTTCCGCCCTGATGAAGTACGGGGAAATAAATTTTAGAGCGTATCGAGGGGGTGCTGCATTCCCTTCCCGGCAAGTTATTTGGGGGCGTGTATCACACCTGGAATTAAGCAAAACTAGACCTGGAAAACCTGGAAAAGTCAGGGAAATTGATTCAAAAAAAAGTGGGAACCCTGAATAACATGGGGACGATCTTTATGCCCTGTGACCTTGGAGGATTTTGATCCAAAAAAATATTGGCCATTATTGACGTACTCGACAGCCTTTTCTGTAAATTCTGTAAATTCTGTTTTGTAATTTGGGCTAGTAGTTCGGTCAAAATATGCTTATTACCAAGATGGGGTATGATTTTGGAATGCATATTTTTGCGTGTTTGAGGGTATATTTGGGCACAGTTTCAAGACACGATGTTATAAAGGGGCATTTTAGATTGGTACTATGTACTGGTAGCCCTACTATTTGAGTGCTTACGGGTGTGTCAAGGTCATATTTGTCTAGTGAAAACTCTTAACTTTTGAAGAGTAGGCTAGGATATTTATAAGTAGGTAGGCTACTATTGACATGTCTTCACATAATTTCCACACCCCACTTTTTGAACTTGATATTTTAAAATATACCCTACCCGAGGCTTATACTCGCTTAAATTGTAGGCCTACAGTAGATAGGCCTTTGATAAGATAAATACTAAAAGTACCTAAGCTGTAGTTTCTACCTTGTGTATGCAAGAGACCCTTCCTTACCTGCTCTGTCTACCAGCTGGGATATACTGACTGAAAGAACTAACCTCGTAGACGTAATCAATAATCAGGCGGCGTTGTCCAACCGAAAAATGTAATTTCACTTCCATTGTCTGAGTTATCATTTCAATTATCATCTATTGTTTGAGTCTAGCATATAACATAGGCCTAAATTACATAACGTTGAGTAGAATTATTTACACGACTAGGAGGGGCAATACGCATAACCTGAAGCTGAACCTAATTGTTTACTGTATCAGGGTATGTACCTATTCAATATTTATTTTTATATGGACCGGAGGTATAGGCTTGCCCTCAAAGAGAAGTCAATATTGAGCAATGTTAAATAATGGTTTCACAGAATCCCAGGAATCTTTTGCATCTGAACAGTTTGTAGTGTCAGGCTAAAGGTTGACATTTTAAACATTGGAAATAATATTAGTAATAAACAATAGACAATTTAATGACATGCTTAAAAAAGAAGCTCAAGATATTGCAATGTTGACAAGTTACATGATTCTCAAAGATTGAGAACTCGTGACAATATTTGAACACCTAGGTCTACATAACCTTAGTCTATAATAACAGTTAATGGAGTGTGAGGAATTCATCGCTCCATACAAATAGGCTGGCTTTACGTGTTTGCGACTTTGCGCAAATACAAAACTCATTTGTAAGGCAAACTCTTGTCTTAACAGGATTATAACCACCCGCAGGAACTTATTGTTGGAAATTTACAATCTTGCGGGGTGAAGGACGGGGGAGGGAAAGGCGTGAACATATTTATCCCCACTTCGATTTTTCGGCATACAAATATGGCACTAGCCGCCAGCCGCGAGAGGGGTAATGCACAGATAGACAGCTCGACATGATTAATTAATGTCCGACTCGCTACAGCGACGAATATTCAGCCAAGGTCAACCTCGTTGCCACAAACCTGCATAGATGCAAAGATGGATATTCTAGCAAGTGTTCTATCCTCATCCTTCTGTTATTTTCTTGTTTTTAATGTTGTAAATTGAAATGAATAACATACTAATGATATTGATAAAAATTGATATTGATATTGAACACGGTAATTGGTAAGTTATCCAAATTTGTGTCTCTCCAGAATCAACGAAATGCATAATTTATTTGGGCTATCTTAAGCTCGTAGGATGAAAAAGCTCCACATAAATGACGTAGGAATTTGATAGTAAATTTCCGAATAGATAACTAAATGAAACTAAAATGCAATTGTTGTTTATAAAAAAAATACGCATTAATTGGTATTGTGCAATAAGTAGGGTTGCTCAGCATAATAAAATAATATAATTTTTCTGCGAATTACACCACGGCAGGTCTTACAAAGGAGTGTAACCAACCGGACAAGAGTTCGATACACACACTAAAGCTAGATGTCCTAGCAAGGTAGTAGTGTAATGTAGAAGATTAATAAATCAACCACGTATTGTACCTAATACACTTTCATCAACAACAGGGGCGCATCTCAAGAATAAATTATGAATCAGAGTATTTTTGCTAGAAGTTATTATGCAGGACAGATTGTACATAATTATATTTGTCGCAAGTCGCGCGCAATAATTAAACTGAAACTGACATTGGTACGTACATAAGCTTCCCGACGAGCGCCGACGAGGTACCATTGTACCAACCACATTGCGCGAATGGCAGGTCAAAGCTAGCAGTCAAATGTTAAAACTTAGGTCATTATTACTGATGTTAATTTATAACACAGTCACGCCGTTCGATGTGGCACATACAATAAGAGCGCTGGTCCGAGACGTTCAGCGTTCGAAATCTCAATGAAATTAATTGATTATAATAATAATATTTATAATATATATAAAATATAATAATTCATGTTTATCGTATTCAGATATGAAGTGAATTTAATTTCTTTAGAGCAAAGCACTGAAACTCGAATGTGTATTGTGTGGCTCGTTGGCATTGTTGTTAGAATCTCTGCTTCCAAAGGTTTTAACTGCTGATTTAGCAACGGTGCCGTTTCAGCCGTCCTAGCAACGAGGCACATAATAAATTTAAGTTGTTCTGAATCGGCCTTGTTGATTCTGGCGTTGATACGCGGGCTCACTGACCATACTACTGATTACTAGATTTCCTATATTAAAAAAATATCGATCTTTGGTTCGTTATCGCTCACTCGTCGATTACGTCGGGGCCTGCAGGGTTGGATTGATCGCTTTAGTTTACTGTCCCCCACTGAAAATCAGTTATATGACTGAGTGGGTAGACTAAATATGAATTTATTTATTTATTTATTATATCATGCTTACGCTCACTTCCATGCAAATATAGCCCTACCTCAGAACGTTATTCCTTGTAAACAAAGTTATTTTTACTCACAACAAAGATAAATAGAACGTATTTTTACATTAGGATTGACACATTCGACAGAAATATTAATTGTAAATAAATTATACCGGATACACAAGATAACAACCAATAAAAAAAGTTAGTGGTCATTTGAGACTCCGGATACACATAAAATACATTGCAAATATCGCAAACAAATACACGAAAAAAATCTAAAAAATCTCGTAGTTTATATTATAATGCGTCACACTGGTGCCTGGTGCGTGTTACACTGGTGAGTAAGGATTATTACACATTATTTACAAAGACTTTGAGAATTTTTATTTACACATGTGCACACATATAGAATGAGGTACATTGAGTTCAACTATGTACATTCACGTACCGTCGTACACTCGCGACGAAATACGTTAGTAATGTGATGTTTGACATACCGGTACTTGACACGCTCGCCTCTAGTGTCTACTATAACATATAAACGCAGGGAACAATAATTATATTTTTTTTAAAGAACGGGAGAAAACTAAAATGTAAATGTGATCATGTTCACGTTTCATTTGTTTTGTTTCTTGAATTCTTCGGCCACACTTTGCAAGTGGCATTCACACGCAATGAAGAGATGAACTGAATTGCAAAACTACGTTTGTAGGTTTTCTACTTAGATGATTTTTTTGTCTTTGATTTCAATTGCTTGGACAAACAGTTTTTGCAAAATTAAAGTAAAATGGAAATCACATTCAAAGTATAAGGTTTCAAGGTTAATCGAGACGGTTGGTACATTGGCAGAATAACAATCCCCACGGCGCAGGGAATTAAAATTATTATTCATTATTCATATAGTATGTATAGTAATCATAATATCTCTATACATTATAACTTACCCAAGCAAATAGCAATGATTTGGGTACTATACCCGGAACAATATTAAAACTTTTTTTTTTAACTTTTTAATGATCTGAACAATTCTTGGAAACATCAAGGTGCATAAGCGATCATGTAATTTTATAATATACCTCCCACGTCCCACTCGCAGGGGAAAATGACCTATGTACGAGAAATAAGAATGTAATTATATCAGATAAAACAACAGAATGAATTAAATGTGGATGTTTCTTCCCCTATAGTTCGTAAAGTACGGAAGAACTGCAATTGAGACGCTCAGAGAGGTGTTGTGTGGTGTCGCAGAGTGGTGTGTCGCCATCGATTGGCGAAATAATCGTACATTTTAAATCCTAGATCACAGATTACCATGATTCATCCGCGGATGAGTCAGCATAGACCTAACTACTTCGGAACAACCATTTACAACTTGTGTGCTTCGTTGCTAAGACGGTTTCAAAGCCACACTCTCAGTGGATGTAATGCGATACCCTTCCCATAGATTATGGGTTGATTCAAGTCGGGAATCGAACCAGCGACCTTCTGCTATGGAAGCAGGGACGCTATCCTTTGGACCAACAAGCCACAAGCATTATTTGGCAGACTTGCTTGCCCCCAGAGCAATAAAATAAAATATTCTGTAATAATAATTCAATCATTACGTAGTGCATGGGTGATGTCTGTCCTATGGATATGACCCGTAAACAATATTTGCTTAGTTCTTACAACGCGGGTAATTATGTAGATTGGTTGAATGGGAGCACTACAAACCTTGCATTGCAGAGAATCAAAATTATAATCTACTAATTAAAGAACGCGATATACATATTATTTAGGCAGTCTCAAATTCTGATGTCGTCCGCGGTCGCAGTCTCGCACATAGGGACGCTGGCGAATTACACTAGCAGGACGCGGATTCGAATCCCGCACAAGGCATAGGTTATCTGTAATTGTTCTTCACTCTCGTCTATCACCACTCATAGTCCGAATAGCATGATGTCAATAAAAGTAACGTTGAACAACAATAATCATCATCATTAATTTCTGGTAGCAAATATTATAGAATTCTTACAACGATGTAAAAAGCTGCAAGCAAACCTCAAAATAGCAGATTGTGTTTATGTAATCTGATGACGAGAACATCCGGTGTCCAGATCCCGCCCACATTACCTCCCCTACTTGCTTCGAAGTAGACACGATCGAATTTCACAAGAGAGCGCCACCAAATGGAGCCAAAAGTGTGCTTTGCAAGGCGTTCATACTTTTCAAACTACGTCCACATTTTTCGTCCGATTTCAATAAAGTTTTTTTTATTTTACTCATAAATGAACTGTTATTCTACGTACATAGCCTGATTTCGCAAGTTCGCTCCTCTTTGGTCAAACAAGGGCAGTAAACTTTGACCGGAAATGAACATTTTCTATGGACTTTGAGGACTCGTGGGGGAAATGTTTTGACTTAAATGAACAAAAGGGCTATGTACGAGAAATAAGAATTTAGTTATCTATCGGAGGAAAAAAACAGAATGAAAATATAATGATTTCCCTGTCCGTAGTTTGAAAAGTACGAAAGTACTGCACATGGCACGATTGGAGTGGTATTTAAATCGCACCCAAGCCTCTTAAGAACCAATCACAGTCTGTCCAAAAAGTCCATCAACTTGTCTGTGCCATTAAGTTGTTCAAATCACAGTCTGGTGCAGGAAATATCACAAATCACAATGGTGTGGTGGTAGTTAATAGCTTCATCACCTCACAGTTGGTCACATCTGATCGGTGGCGAGACCAAGTCCATCCGCTTCACATGTTTCTCCCCTGATCAGGGATCAGGTTTCCTCCCCCACCATCAAGGGCTTAAAGAGCTGGAGAATTTCTTGAATTTCTCAACCCCCACCTGTTGTTAGTGAACCCCTTCAATCAACCTATGTTTTTCCCAAGGAGGAGTAGGTACTTTCCCAGGTCCGTTTTCCATGCCCTTCGATCGTACTTCCACATAATGATTGTGTCTACCTAGATAATTAACTCTAACAATATAACTGTGAAGTTCCCCCCACCCCCCATGGTCCCTAGACACTCTGTATCTCATCTAGTCTTTTCGGTCCTCTAGCTTCTCCCAACCCATCTCATTTACCATTAAATAATTAAATAAATAAATTTTAAATTTAGAGTCTACCCACTCAGTTGTATAACTGATTTTCAGTGGGGGACTTTAAATCAAAGCGACCAAGCCAACCCTGCGGGCCCCGACGCAATCGACGAGTGAGCGATAACCAGTGTTGTAAAGTAACTGAGTAAAAGTAATTGAGTAAAAGTAATTAGTTACTTTTTGAGTAATTGAATTACTATTTCAATTACTTTTATTTTAAGGTAACTGTAACTGTAACTGAATTACTTTTAAAAGTAATTATACTCAGTTTTCAGTTACTTTTTAACAGTTACTTTTGCCAACCATGCTTGTTTACAGTTCAGTAATATAAAATTAAAATAATATCACAACGTCTGAAACTAAAACAATATTTTTTATTTTTTATGTTTTTTATTAATTTTTTTTTGTACCTCTAGTATGGAACGAGGTTTTTCTGCTGACTCAATATGCATTCTTATTGCTAAATTTTTCGTGGTCAACATGACAACAATAAATCAAAGCAACAGCTATTTGCAACGATAAATTGCAATAGATAGGCATATCCTTTGAATTCTACTAGGCTGCATCGCGTATGCTTTTTCCAGTCGCATTGATTGATGAGCTTTTTATTTAAATATTTCTGTCCAATGATAACGTTTTTAAGTGGGATCTCATTACTTTTTCTATAGTTACTTGATGTTACTCGTTAATTATACACGTGTAAAGGCTTATATTAAAACCTTTCTTTCTATGAAATTTGACCAACGTTTTCAACTTTTTCTTTCAAAAGGCACTACATCACCATAATCTTAATGTCAATGTAAAATATGAACGTTGTAGCCCTACCTGTTTGGTCATAATCGGCCGAAATGTCACGAAATTATCATATTATGAACCGGAGAAAAAATCTTGAAAGAACGATTTCTATTAAAAATATTTCTTAAAATGTCTCTTAAATCATAACATATTGTATTATTTCAGTGATTTTAAACGTTCCCATAAAGTTCCATCAAGATTGAAGAAGCCGTTTGCTAAATATCACGAAAATATCTCATTAAAAATCGAAAAAAGTCGTAAAAGTACGATAATCAAAAGAAATATTTGATCGATTGTAGGCCTACCCAAAAACGTAGCAAGTCTAGTTCAGAGATTTTGAAGGTCCCCTCAAATTTTCATCAAGATCGCATATTATGCCGTTTGCCAGTTAGAGCGCGAACAAACAAACAAAAATACAAACGAAAAAACAAAAACAAATAAAAAATTGAGACAAATTTTTTTTGGGGGGGGGGTCAGTGAAATTGAAGTCTTCGCTTCGCTCATCCAATTAGATAACTGAAAAATCTATGATATTGAAATAAAAACCCATCAGAAGATTAACCCATTGAGCCACCAGTTGATTTTGCATATTTTGCCCGTACGGATCCAGTTAAATCCGTATTACGGGGGATGGCACCCGGCCGCCTACGGGCCGAAATCGCATAAATGCACAAAATTGAAGGCCTAGGCCTATTGTTTTTAGTTCATATGCTTTGCTTTTCTAGGTTATATTCCCGCCAGCCCTAGGCCTAGCCCTACTTGTGGCATCGTCTTATTTTATCTTGGCTAGAAGTACTCTAGTCTTCATCCACATCATTATTATCGCTTGCATCATTTGCAAGCTAATCAACAACACTTCCTGAATCTCACAATATATCACGCTCATTGGAAATTCAGCACAATCGCCTTCAGATTCGCCATCTCGTAACATTCAGGAGCTTTACGTCAGTTTTACGAAGTAAACAACAGCTGAGAAGCCTATTTCTGTTACGGCGCACCGCCTTTATAATGTGTAGGCCTTCATATTATTTGTAGTCGTCTGTGAAATGGCCGTGTTCGAGAATTTATCGGGGAAAAAAGTCGACCACGTCGGTAAAAGAGTCAGCCTCCATATAGTACTGCTATCTGTGTGAGATTTACTGAACTACGCCAGTTTGGCGCGAATTGAAAGACGAACTGAACGGACACGGAACTGTTCCGTAAGTAAATTTTTGGGCCATACTTGTGGAATACGGAACGGTTCCGTAAGTCAGCGCCAATGGGTTAAAGTAGATTGTTTTGAATTTAGTTTCATTCCTTCGTGAGTAAATATTTGTTGCTCTTTTTTATGTTGGCATTTTGGAGAAAACCAAGCTGACAGCTGACACTACACAGTGCTTCTTAGTTTTTCCTGTTATTCTTACAGCTTTTTTTTTTGCATGACAAAGATCCGATGAAAATTATTTTTAGATGTATTACCCCACACTATTAATCCATAGCTCAAATGTTACTCAATCAGGGCATAGTATACTATCAATAGCAAATTCCTATCTGAATGTTTTCATTTTACGTAGTATACATATATAATATTAGGGTTTTATTTAATTAATTAGAGCTACTTATCAGAGTAGATGTCCCACGATAAGCAGTTGTCAATATAGAGTCCTCAGAACGAATAATATAATTATTAATGTAATGTCTTCACCACATAACCTGATACAAATATTTTGCTTTTCCATATTTTTCTAATTATCATCAAATTATTTAGTTTCACCCACTATGCAACTTCGTTAAAAGTAATAAAAACAATCTTTTCTAATGTTGCAATATTTTCATGAGCAAGGGTTGGTGGTTGCATCATCTGTATTATTATAATTATAACTTTAATTATTTTAATTATTATATTAACAGTTGTTATTTATAACTTACAAAATATTTATTGTTTGTTTCATAATGAGTAGTTTGTAATGAAGGATGTTAGTCTATAGGCCCGAGAAATAAAATAGTATATAATTAATTGTACAAAAAACAGTTTGTGTAATTATTTTAAAAAAAAAATCTGTTCGTCGTGCTTTTAGTAGGGCCTAATGCATTTTTAAGAAAGTAACTTAAAAAGTAACGCAGTTACTTCTTAAAGTAACTGTAACTCTAACTCAATTACTTTGGAAATAAAGTAACTATAACTGTAACTGAATTACTTTTGCAAGCAAGTAACTGTAACTGTAACTGAATTACTTTACAAAAGTAACTTTTACAACACTGGCGATAACCAACCAAAGATCGATATTTGTAATAGGAAATATAGCAATCAGTGGTATGGACAGTGCGAACACCCGCGAATCAACGCCAGAATCAACAAGGCCGATTCAGAACAACTCTGAAATTTATTATGTGCTTCGTTGCTAGGACGGCTCCAAAGTCACCGTTTATAGACTCCTAAGACAAGAACTAATGGATCTAAGTCCAAATCAGAAGTTAACAAACTTCTGACTTTAGCGGGAATCGAACCCTGGACCTTCTGCATTGGAAGCAGATACGCTAACCACAAGACCAACGAGCCACACAACAAGACCAACAGCCACTCTCATATCACTCTCATATCTCCTTTCTATGATGCACTGCTCATTTTCATGATCTATCCAAATCTTTTCTTTATTCAATACTTTCCTAGCTGCCAGCCAGCGATTTAGCCGAGATCGTTTAACCGGTTCCCACTCGAACACCGAAGTTAAGCAGAATCGGGCGTGGTCACGGGTAGAGTGGGTGACCGCTCTGCCCTGAAACTCACGTATATCGCTGGTTAGAGCAGATGGAGAGTTCGAGAGCTAGTGTAACGGCTTCGTTCTCCTCGACGTCTGCTCGGCAGTCCGGGTTAGTGGAGGAACCTCTATGACTGTCAAAGTTACACCGTCCTTTCGGATGGAACGTTAAGCCGTTGGTCCCCTTGGTACTTTTCGAAAGGAGTAGGCTACGTGCCGGTACCGGGTTTCCCCTCCTCCCTTCTCTTCATACTTCATCCTCATCTATCACCACTCATCGTCTCGATTAGCTAAAGTGCATAAATATGAGACGTTAAGCAATACCCAATCAATCAATCAAATCCTAGCTGCCTTTATTTGAACTTTTTCTAATCCCTTTTCCTCTAGTTCCTTGTGAGGATCCCACATCGAGCAGGCATATTCCATGCAAGGCTTTACCAGGGTTTTGTATGCATGCTTTTTTAATTCTGCCCCAGCCCCTTTCAGGGTCCTCATGAGTCATGACAAAGTTCAAGTTCTGTATACTTTTCTTGATCACCCCTTCGATATGAACCTTCCAGCCAAGGGTAATCTGCAAGCAGAGACCAAGGTACTTAATTAGTAGTTGAACTCTGTCTGACCTAGTAAGCACCGAGCGTAAACTGTCGTTAATTCAAACTTGTTCAATTTATATTTATATTTAATTCAAACAAAATAATTTAATCCCTACAGAAGCTTTGGATATAAATTTTATTAGTATTTTTCTTTTAATTCAATTTGTGTGTTATTATTTACTACAATTCAGTAATTAAAAAAGTCCGCCCCAACCGGGAATCGAACCACGGATCTCCCGCATTCCAGACAGGCGTCTTAACCACTAGACCATCAGGACGGGTACATTTTAAAGTCTGAATTGTAGTTGCATGATACATCTGAATGGATGGAACAGTACTGCAACGAATATCTGCTGCCTTTGAACTGACCATCAAACATTAATTATAATGTCATTACCTTACGCAGGTATGAGCGAGGGTTTATTTCTCGTTTTGGTTTTCTGAATTGAATTTTTTTTTAATTTTTGAATTGAATTGAAATTTCTGAATTGTAGTAAATAATAACAATTACACCTACGGGAGTGTTTCCCGACTAACCAAATCGAGAAACAATTTGTGTGTGTTTCAAGCCGTCTACAGGAGCGAATGTAACAACGTGTTTTGTTTTCCAGATCGAGTATGAGGAGAAGAAGAAATCCGAGGGCAAGAAAGCTCGAGACGACAAAGACAGCGTCCTGGAGATGCTGTTTGCTGCGTTTGAGAAACATCAGTATTACAACATCAAGGACCTAGTCAAGATTACCCGACAGCCAATCGTAAGGTTCCATCGTAATTAAGCGAGCGAAGCGAGCGTTTCCATTTGACTCTGCCGGAAAAATTAGTCACTGGTTTTGTTTGTTTTTTTTTTGTTTGTTTTTTTTTGTTTGTATGTCTCGCCATAACGTTCGAACGGAGGCTCGGATCGAGTTGAAATTTTGACCATCCGCAAGCTTTGTTCTCGATTGAATGCCATTAGTTTTGTGGCAAAATCGTTCAAAAAGTTAAAAAGTTACATTAAAGTTAATCGAAAGTTTTTTTTTCAAACACAACGGCGACAAAATCTGAGATAGCCTAATCATTTAGAATGTCCGTCCGGTCACGAATATGCTAATTTTATTTTGATCCGATAAGTAGTGTAGATGGAAATTACATTATAACAAAAGTAACGTTGCCATGGCAACGAAAAGACGCGCAAAGTTTCTAATGCACTGCCACCTAGAAGTAATCAAAATACTTTCGAGGAAGCTGTCTATTATTTGTCAACAAAGAGTTTAAATAGTTTTCGCAAGGAGTCAAGGTCCTCTAGATGGCGGTGGATTTTAAAGTAAAGATTTACACATGGGTTTACCCAAATACCTTGGCAATAATAAATAATACTGGAAACGCAAACGTCGTAAATTTTAAAATTTAAAAAAATGTGCAATGTGGGTCTAGCTATAGCACGTGCTCGCTTATCAACGCGTCCAACTGAGCGTTTCCTAGTCTTAGTGAAAACATTAGTTTAGTTACTAGTGGCCCATAAAACTATTTATTTCTTAGTCTTGGAGTCAGTCGCTACTTTTATAAGTAGTATGCCGTCGCTTAATATTCTACTTGCCCAAATCAAGTAGTTTCGCTACACAAGAAATGTAGCCCGCTACTTTCCCACTACGTCTTCTTATTTAATAGGGGGATATTAGCCAAGATGATTTTGGCTCCATTCCATACCATTAATTGTGCATATATAGTTTTGTTTCAATTGTCTTATTTTTACCAGGATATGCCTTCTTTCATCTTTTAGTTTTTTAAGAATACAGAAGTCCTAGAAATCTTCACAATGAACTTGTCAACAAAGGGTTTTTTGCAAAAGCCAGTGGTGGAAGAATGTGACAAACAAAGCCAGTGAGGATCGGTGTACTGAACAAAGCGAGCTATTAATAGCCCAGAATATTCCAAGGGAGGGGGGATATAAGACTTGTTGAAGGGCTGCAAGCATAAACTATCTTGGGTGCTTTACCCGGTTTATGCGCGCACGGCCAGCCGTGGTCCCGCCGTTCTATTTGAAGTCATAATACACTTTGAGTTCACCAATTTGCCCACAGATAGCGCCACACTGAACGAATATGTATCACCGTGCAGTTGTCTACGCTGTAACAGTACAGCCTCTGCCCTTCCTATTTAGGCCCTTAGCCAGTGTTTTTTTCATTTTTATTTAATTAATTTGCATATTGTTAATGTGTAATGTTGCATAATATTTATTAGTTTAGAGTTAATTAATTTGTATACACATACAAACTAACAAGGTACCTATACAAGAAATCAGGGTAAATTAGCTGGTTATCCAGGAAAGTGGGAACCAGGCATGGAGCAATGTTTTCACCCTAGTTAGTAGAGGTAACAAAGGGTAGTGTCGCTTGCCAGCCTGCAAGTTGTGGCTAAGGTGAAAACCCGAGTCTGCTTCGTGTGTCAGCTCAGGAATGTGGCCAGCGAGCCAACAGTGTTGTTTTCGCCTAGAATTCGCCTTTGAGTTCCATCAATGGCAACACCGGATGTGCAAGTGCGGGTTGCGATCACGTGATTCTCGCATGTCGCAAAATCACCCTGTCCATCAAGCAGATCAGTGCGCGGCCTTGACAGACAAACATTGGTAGGATTTGAACTCGCGGGTGTACTGACCCAATCAGAGGGAAGATTTAGTCCCCTGAGCGGAGGGGTTGGAAGGAAGCAAGGACACAGCCAAGCGTTACCTCGTTCACTATTGCAAGATTCCTGGAGGAGACAAGTCGAGTTTTGTTAGCAGTGCAAATCGAATGTTTAGCAAGCATGGGGTATATCCCTCGTAAAATAGAGGCAAGTTGGCTCAAACACCTCGATATGAGGTCGGAAGGAGTGCCGAGTTGTTAGATATGTTTTTCATCTTTTAAATACCGTTTTTCGTGATAGCCTAGTGCAGGCTAGCCACATGGTCTAGACCAGTGACCATGCGCGAGTGAATCTTATAACAACCACATTGATATGGTAAATTCTCTCTCAACACCATACGGGAGTGGCATAAAAATGCAATCTAAAGTAAATAAATCTTTTTAATAACCAATAGTCCCGCGTTCAGTAACTTGGTATGACCTACCACGTGGTTCAACCAAAGGCGTCGGCTACATCATCAACCAGGATCTTCAACTGAGCAAGTAAGCTGTATTTGTGCCATTTCACTATACGTCCTCCCATATTTGTATGCGAAGCTGAGAACTTCGAGGTCTTCATAGGGGCCTAACGGCACCGAGCATTGGGTGTGGGATATCCGGTCCGCCACTGGAGGTAGACCTAGATATCACATCGGCTACCGGCGATCAGGCGCTAGCCTAACAATAGCCACCCCTCTCCCCGGCTACCCCGTGCATCGCAGAGCCAGCGATCTCAAACCCCCACCCCCTTCCCCGCTTCAAGAAGCCAAGCGCGTACTAGGGAAAATCGACAATCATACGTATTATAATAAGGAATAATATTGTATTGTAGTTAGGACTTTATAGGTTTATTTTTCTTTCAAGTTGGATTCAACCTAAATTCAAACCGGATGTCGGTAGTTAGTATTCTGAAAATGCTAAATTATAATGCAACTTCTTTTTATCCAGATCTTTTATTGGCTACTGCATATGCATATCCTAGAATACTCCTCCTCATTATCAATTCACTACATTAAGCCTTCAGCAATCACAGCTATATTTTGGTGTACTACTATTAGGCATGGGCGAACCTTGGTTTTTTAAGTTTCGAACCGAACTCGAACTTCTGTAAAAAAAAGTTTTGAACTTCGAACTCGAACCGAACTTTAAAAAATCTGCTTAAAACCAAAAACAGGGAGGTAGGAATTTCAATTGGGCATACTTTAATGTCTAGGCTAAGGCTATATCTCCCTACTATCGAGATCTATTTCATCGACCTTCATCGACAGGATTGACTAGCTTAGCCCTTTTGGCACAGCATCCTAAATTTAGGCATAGCCTAGGCCTAGCCCTAGCCTAGGCAAGGCTAGGCCTACCAAATTTCAAAGTCTTGGTTTAGATAAGAGCTTATAAAACATGTTTAGACACCTAGCCTATTATCTTCTATATTCTGGGCTAACCTAGGCTAGGCTTTTCCTTACTTGGCCTAGCCCTAGCCTAACCTTAGCCCCTAAGCCTAAAATATTCCTTATGTAGGCCTAGCCCCTAGGGCCTAGTGCCTAGGCCCTACCAAACCTAACAAAGATTGTTGTGAAATCGCGGCCAGTTCTCGTCTAAATACCGCAACTTTAAAATTTTATTAGGCCTAGAACATGGGCATGTTATTGTTATCTAACTTTGAGTAACAAACGTAAAATGACGATCTATTTTGAGGTTATGTAGCTTATCGACATCGTATTAAGGTGTGTAAGCTGACGCAAATGTGGTTAAAACTTGCCTGCGAGAAATTTATTTGATAACATAATTGCATATAAACGTGGTTAATCGGTCTTTAATCATTGTTCAGTGATTCCAAATAATACTTGTTACTCTATAAAACATCGTAAATATTGTCGTAAATGTCACAGCGTCTCGTCTTGGCGTCTTATATTAGCAGCTTTCTCATTGGTGGATACATTCATGATGTATCGCATTATTGCTGCGAATCGATTAGTCGAACATTAGAAGGTACGCAATTGGTGGAGAGCTGCTTCCATTTCAATTATCGAAAATATCGCAGGAAATCGATAGTCGAATGAATAATACTGCCTTACCATTGGAGGATTTTCTCGCACGCGACAGCGGCAAGTTTAAAAGTTCGGAGCAAGTTCGTAATTTTGATAAATCACGAACTCGAACTTCAAATTTCGAACTCGAACCGAACCGAACTTCAAAAAAAGTTCGGTTCGAGTTCGGAATTTCGAACGTTCGCCCATCCCTAACTACTATCATATTCATAGCTCATAGTAAGCAGAATCTAGGTCTGAACAAGCGGAACCTGCGAGTGGGCGAGGACGTCTGTAGCTCTTTGGAGGAGGCACGGCTCAGCGCTAGCGAGCCAGAACAGGTACCTCTTCTCCTCTCACCGGGAGAAGTTGTATTGAGTTGTGTCCCCATTTGTCACTGTACATGTTCATACCAACCTGTGTTGTTAGGGTAGATCATTTTCACGGTAATAATCGCGTAGGTAGAGTTAGTGCAGAGGGCGCGGTTAAGTACAAGGCAAATAGCAGTCACGTTACGGATACAAAACCCCCGAGATTAAACATTAATACGTCATCGTGTATGTCCGTAGAAAGGCCTACTTGCGACAATCGGCTACCGCCTTGGGTCACGAGTACCACGAGGTCAGGGCGCACGATGTCGATTGGCTTTCTGCTACAAGGGACGTACCACCGTGAGGCTTTAGTCAGGGTCCGAGGGCCTAACTGCTACAACGGGTGGCTTCTGGCTTTACTGGCCGATGTTGCCGCCACCGCTTCTGCTCGTGCTCTTATCTCAGATCGATTTTCTGTCACGCTTGCGGCCCCTCAATTATCATGATGATTACGATCCGAATCAATTATTCGGCTCAAAATTTATTTTAAATGGCACATGCCCAGCCGGGCATCTAAAAAAAGAAATTATTTACCTGCTCGGCCACTATTTTTCTTCCCTTTCCAGTTAAACAACCTCCTTAATTTCAAATTTTCCACTAAAATTTACATGTAAAATAGAGTTACAGAATAAATCCATGCATCTCAGATTGATAAAGTGAGGTTACATGGCAATGCCAATAGCTTACCTGTAGGGAGTCTGTATAAGTGTGAGGTGTGCCACAATACATTACCCATCAGTTTGCGTAAGCATGGGTGATACGGATACAGTTCGATCCATTTTGATACAAAAAAATTACAAAGCATTGAAATAATAATATTTTTATTAATAATTGTTATTGTTTATCAACATTCATCATGTTATTGAATATTGATTAGGATGTGCATCCATTCTTGATGGTTATTACTGTATTAACTCTTGAGGCTGTGTATGTAGCAAAGCAACTGGCAATGTCATAACTAATTTGTCACCAGAAAGAACACGGAATGATCGAGGTTTGGTCACAGTTGTCTGGATGTGTTTAATTTAGATCTGGACCGATTCCAATTCCGAGTCTTGAGACTTGGCGAGTCTTCGTAGAATCAGTAGAATTACCGATTCCGAGTCTTGAATAAAGATTTTTGATGCCAATTCTTTGTTTGAATTTCACGCGCGGAAGAATTTATCAAAGGTCGATCGTCGAAATGTATGCAGATCGATAGTCGAAAGCCGTCATTTTGCAAGTTTTTTACCTTGGTTGGGTGAATTGATGACTTCTTGACTTGTTTTGCAATGTACAAATCGTTTTGTAGACTCCAGTTTTGAACATGTTTCACATTCTTTTCCAACTTTTCCTATCGTCGTAGGTCTACTGGCCAGCCAGCTGTGATTTGGATCGAACGCACATCAAATTTGCACATGACGCTGCAACTTCTACGCTCTCTAGCCCTGCTGTTTGTTGTTCGTGCATGAATCGGAATCGGCATCGGCAAAAAAGTGTAATTGGTCCAGCTCTAGTTTAATTTAAATTTAAATAAGTTTTTTAATAACATCCATATTGCAGTGCATTTGCTTAGAGTTTGCTGGAACCAAAATGTAAAGAGTCCTGTGACCAAACCTCGATCATGCGAACCTGGCAGAGATTCCGGGTGAACCCGCTTGGCATTGCTACCCAATGAACGCACGCGCTGATGCCTCTTCTCATGTTTCCAGGTGTACCTGAAGGAGATACTGAAGGACGTCTGCAACTACAACCTAAAGAACCCGCACAAGAACATGTGGGAGCTGAAGCGAGAGTACCGCCACTACAAGGAGTCGGCTGGAGAGGCAGGAACCTCAGGCTCCGCAGACGTCGGCAAGAGCTGAGCAACATCAAGAACCACCTCACGACTTGCGTATTTATGCGCCTACATTTCAAAATTAAGGAAGTTGCGTGTGGCCACTGTGCGCATCCATTCGTCAATACTTGACTATTTGTAGCATACATTTTAATTTGAGTTTCTAAATGGGGCGCGGACATTACTTATTGGTGGCCTCTATAATCGAGTAAATTGTGTAATCGTTGAACACTATTTGTGTATTCTGTTCAAACAGAAAATAGATTACGGTAAGTCTTGTTTGGTATTTTTAATACATGTAGGAGAATTATATGATGACATTGTGTTTACTGTTTGGGCCTGTGTGAATAGTGAATTTTTGTTCCAATTCTAATCCAAAATTTGGGATATTGAATTAATGTATCTCACAAATTATGTAAACAAAATTTTACGTGAAACGATAAAAGACCCGTGACAATTTAGAAATTAGGGATTCGTGGTTTACTTTTTGCCTTTTTAATATTGTGCCTAAAGACATACTATAAGGTTATCAACTATAAAGAAAAGATCCCATTTTCACAAATCTGAAGAAATTAAATATATCAGTTGGTAGGGTGTTAAAATTTTAGATCGAATGTTAGTAATGAATTGATGAATGATTTGCAAATATTGTTCTAATTTGAAATACTTGCACAGGTCTAGTTGTTTCTACTATGTAGATATGCACACTGTATCCAAACCTAAATAAAAATAATAGTCTGAGTCGCTTATTATGACTAAACCTGTTGCTAATTTATTACTAATTAGATGAGTGAGAGGACGGAGTGAGTCCCTCAACAGAACTTAGATGGCTCTTCCTCTGGTTGTTTGTGGGGTGAGTCTGTTGGTCACAGCTCACAACCATGTATAATACTAGTCAGCAAGACCATAGGGGTACATGGCACCTCCACCATGTGAAACAGAAAGGCTTAACTGTATTTCTAGGTTCATGATGACATAACCATTTATTATCAAGTGTCATTTTATAGCATTTTGTATGTGTATTTTTTGGTCACCTTAAAAAACTTGTGTATGAAGTTTTCTCATATTTTTATTTTGGAATTATTTTGTTTTCAAGTTTGAGTTAATATCAATTGTATTCAAATTTGTACAAACAAATCATAGACACTAAGTTAAATAAAATAATATAGGACTGTAAACTTCAGTATCACGTAAGTCTACCTCTATGATAATAACTAGAGCTGGGCAAAAAAATCGATTTTTCAATACAAAATCAATAAGTGGGAATATTTTGGACCGAAATATTGAAAATTAAACAAAACATGTTAAATTATGTGATTTTGGTGAAGGTGCCAGGTAGTTTAAATTAAATTAATTCTGGCTGGTACATACGGGTCATAAAACGTGATTGAAAGATTGTCAAAAATAAAAATTGTTATGCATTTTTGCTGATAGTACTTTATCAACCCTATTTGGCCACAAATTATTAAAAATAGGCCCCGCTCCCTCTTTTAATAATTTTATGTGAGTCGGTAAATTTACCGAGCATGTTGGTAAAATGGTCAAATTTTCAAATTTTCCATCATTATATTCTAAAGACTAATAAGAACCCACTCAATAAGAATGCAGTGGAAATAAGTCAATAAATACTTTTAAAAATTCAATCAATACATCTGAAAAGAGCAAACTCCAATCTAATTCATTAGCTGAGTATGCTAAATCATCAATTCGAATCTAATTATTATTTTGTATTTTATTTATTTATTGGATGAGCGTAGCGAGCTAAGCAAAGTCCTTCACTGAGGAGAAAAAAATCCGGAATGTTTTTCTTTTTTTTTTTCTGTTTGTATTATTGTGTGTCTGTGAGCACGATTCCGGCTAAACCGATACTCCAATTGCAATGAAATTTTATGGAGGCCTTCGAAATCTCTGAACCAAGAACTGCCACGTTTTTGAGCACAATCGAAAAATTATTTCTCATGAAAATCGCAATTTTACGATTTTTTTCAATTTTTTAAAAATTTCTTCGACTTTTAACACCTACATGCTTTATCCGATTTTTAAGATTTTTTCACAGAACCTAATTTTATGAATTTAGGTATTCTTGTGAAATTTGAGCGCAATCGAAAAACTATTTAGCTATAAAAATCGAAATGTTACATTTTCTTTTCTTTTTAAAACAACTCTTTGACTTATAACACCTTCATGCTTTATCCTATTGTAATGATTTTTTCACAGAACCTTAATTTTATGAATTAATATATTCGTGTAAAATTTGTGCGCAATCGAATAATTATTTCTTATGAAAATTTCAATATTATGTTTTTTTCCTTTTTCAAAATTACGATTAATTAAAAAAAATTAAGATTTAAGTTAATTTTTTATTTAATTTAATTTAATTTAAAAAAATCTTCAACTTAGTAATGATTTTTTCACAGAACAACAGAAAATCCACATAACACATGGCAGCTCAATGCACCAATTACGCTCATCCAACAACGCGGCGGGACTTAAGCGTTTTCCTAGTTTAACCACACAAAGATAATTAAATTAATACATTATATTATTGTTTAGTTTGTAGTTTGAATGGAACAGTAAATAAATAATATAAGGTTGAATATAATATGCTCTTTTAATTGAAATAAACCTTCTGCATCCCAAAAACTATTGAAGTCTATGCTAATATGCTTAATATGGCAAAAATCAAGATTTTTTTAACGATTTCACCATTTTTCGATAAATTACCCGAGTTTTAAATTTAGCCTAAGGTAAATCCACATCACTAATAATTTTTTTTTTTTTTTTTTACAAAGAACATTTTGGTATGTTGATATTTAGCCTAGATCAATATTTCTGTGTGATATCAATAATTGAATGATGTCACAGCCTAGCCCTAATGATTACATAATAATTAGACAAGGGTGCGCAGCAACTGAGTCGTAATACGCAAGTCGAACGGCTCTTCGTCGTGATTATGTCTGTTCTATCCCAAACAGCCAAAGAGATTGAGCTAAAATTTTAAACAGACATCCGTGACCAGTTAACTTAGAACTGCTAACAAAATGAGCAAAATCCATTGTGATTTCAACCTACAAGAAATAATAAATTGAAAAATATGCTTAACATGTGTAGAGGGTTCAATTTAACAACAATGGTTTTGTGCTTGAAGAAGTCATTATTATCGAATCATGTTTGACAGGCTGTGAATGCATACAGTGACCAAGGTGTACCGTATCTTGCACTCTGATGGTTCCCCAACATTCCACTGGGAGATTGAGTAAACCATGCAATCTTTACACATATTTTGTACTGGATGTACTATAATATGCCATTCAAAACAAAACATGTCCTATAATTTTTTAATACAATCCAGAAATTAAAAAAAATCTATCCCAATCATTGTTTGAACTTGGGTCTCCCATATTCCGGGTATAAAGACGCCTTAGCCAACTAGACTATGAAAACGCCAAAGTCGTTGTTAGACAAGTCGAGTCTTGTGTTGATACCCGGGAACATTTAGATTTAAGTTGATTGATATTATATAAGGTATAAACTGTAAACGATAGGGTTTTGAGTTTGGTTGGTATAAGAGCACGTCAACTATAAGGCCATAATGCACCACTCTAGCCTATGATAAGCTATGGAGGAAAGACCCATGCTGTCTAGATCCAGCTGTAGGTTGGGGGAGGAAGGTAATGTTACCGGGAATTATCGGTCACTCACTCGTCTAACAATGACTTTGGTGTTTTCCTAGTGTAAATAGAGACATAGGAAATTAACACTTGAGAAGTAAGAATGTGGAAATAAGGTACATCTCCAATATAGTAGGCACAATCAATTAAACTATTTGACTCTTATTTATTGCAATTTATGATAAAAGTTCATACATGAACACATTATTGTTAATATGTGGAAGGTACAAAGAAAGGTTTCATCGTTGTCAGATCCGGGTTGTATATGGTTGTCTTGTCAGGTTACTGGCAGGGCACGTCCTTGCCGGCCTTGCAGCAGATCTTGCCCTTGGTGTTCTCAATGAACTCCCAGGTTCCGTCACAGAGCTTGTAGTAGCAGGCGAGCTGGCCATCGGTAGGGATGTCCCCGCCGAACTTCTGGCAGCTCAGCTCGGCGACGGTGATGCCCTTGCTCGTGATGTGGGAGATGTTGCCGTTGTCGGTGATCTTGTTGAACTGTAACAAGCAGGCAGGAGTTACACAGTTGCAGTCTGATGGGGGAGGGGGTTTGCTAGCAACGTTCGAAATTCAAACTTGAACTCATAGTTAGAAAAGTTTGAACCAAATTCAAGCGGAAATAAATTTGAAGATAAAACCAAATTACTTACAGCATAAGTGTATTAAGTTATTTAATTAAAATAAAATTTTATAACAAATTTTATAAATTTTATACCTAGAATAACCCTATGATGATTTTTACTAAGTTCATGTAATATAGCAGCACCCCCTTCTTTAAATTTATTGAGTGAAATTAGTTTATTAAATAGATTGGTGGGGTGAACTTGAGTTAGTATAGTTATATTAGGGTTCTTATCTTTTTTTAGAGCTGCTTATACTTTATATTTATATTCATACAGTCAACATGGTAAAATTTATTCAGGGGTTTATTCTTGTTGTATGGGGTTCAGAACAACTTGAATAACAAAAGAAGGATAAATAAAAAACAACTGAAAGCCCAAGGGGAATGAAGAAAAAATGAAAAAAAAACAGGTAAAAAAATACAAAACTGGTGGAAAGGTGACAAGAGTGATAAATGACAATGAGTCTTGTTGGTAAACTGGCGTAAACAGTTGCTTTAAGCGGCTGCACTTACCACATTGCGGCACTTGTCCTTGCATGCCGCCTTCTGGGTGTCGTCACAGCTGGGCAGGTCTACGTTGGGTGCCGTGTGAATCTTGTGGTCCTCGCTAATGTGCTGCTTGAAGAAGCTGGTGCACTGGCAGACCTCGCCGCTGTGGAGAATCATACACGTTTAGTCATACATAGTGATGGAAATTTTCATAAAAATTATCAAACTTGTTTTTTTTTTTTATTAAAAAATTGTTTTTTCTTTGTTTGGATAAAGACTAAGCTGTTAGCATGGCAAAAATTGTTTTTTTTTGCATAGGATTTCCCACGCAGGTCTCACACATTTTTTACCCATAGCAGCCAAAGTCTTTTGTTTATTTTTGTTGTTTATCCTTGTCTCATTCAACAACAACAAGAAACGGCGTCGACGCTAGAAAACATTTTGCTACAACATTTAAAATCCACGAAGAAATCTCGTGCCGCGAAGAGCCTTGCTAAAGCTCGGAACTAACACGGCACATAGTGGTTACGAGCACTTTTATATTTTTCATGACCAGTTTTAATATTCTTTAATAATATGTGCACCACAAAGAATGCTTAATAAAATATTAATAATTTATTGTGTATTGTAAAGCAATAGAATAAAAAATAAAACTTTAACTTTGTTACGGATAGACCTAGACCTCAGTTTGTAGGCCTACATGTAGAAATAACTTCGGTTAACCGATATTTGGTTTTGATCAAAACTAGATCAAAACCGGTTTAAAAGATTTCATTTGGTTTCATTTTTTTTATATATTATGGTTGGAAACATCTAGTTTTGATCAAAACCGGTAAAATTTTTTTTAATTTGGTTTCATTTTTTTTTTAATATTATGGTTGGAAACAACCATAGACCGTTGCATGGTTACTCGCGTACAAACGATTTTTACGATCTCACAATCGCGTATTATAACCCGGCACCTCCACCAAACCAGCCAGGATTAATTTCGACTACCCGGCACCTCCACCAAAATTACAAAATTTTGCATTTTTGTGTAAATTTCGATGTGAAGCCAAATATCTACATCGAAAATATTCCCACTTATCGATATCGTATCGAATATCGATTTTTTTGGTCGTGTAGGAGGAAACTACACTACAAGTGTAAAGTGTGTTTTTTTGTGGGCAACACTCGTGCTACACTGACATACTGTTTCCTTTAAAAAGAAGTACTTCCGCCGTACACTGCTCAGTGCACGTGTAAAACAGTGTAGCACTAGTGGTGGACAGGCGAACAAAGCTCAAGTCACCCTCTTTCCCGATTAGATTGTAAATATGACGATAAAGTAGAGGCAACAACATCCTAGCTATACCTAACCCACAGTCATAAAAAATAAATAAAAACCGGTTTTGACGAGTTTTGGTTTCGAGAAGCCGGTTAGCAATTTTACCGATGTCATCCCTACTTTTTAAAATATTTAATTGGCAGTCCATAATGAATAAACTAAAATACATGACACGTGTAGGCCATGCGTATATCAGGTGACTAATGCAAAAACGGTAAAATTAAAAAAAAAATGTTTGTCATGTTGTCTGTAGCAATCAATATGCAGCATTGTTTTTAGGCTTACTCATTTACTGCATCTTTCTACATGTAGGGATAACTTCGGTTAAACGAAAACTGGTTTTGATCTAGTTTTTACTGAAACCGGTTTTGATCAAAACGATGTAGGGCTTCTTTATCCTGCATGAAAAGCTACAAAAATATAAAGTGATTAAAACGGATTACATTATTCTAGAATAAATAAATCACATTTGGCACTTAGCAAATAGTTGTTCACTCGGCCAGGAAGCACCCGATGTATATGAAAAAACTTTAAAAGTCGTCAATAAAGCATACATTCATGATCAGCCATACACTACAGTCGTAGATTATCAATATTGTTTGTTTGTCAGCCAGAAACAATGAACGAAAATGGTCAATTTCGGGCTTCGCCCTTAAACTATTTTTCAAAAAGTGCCACTGTAGAGCCCTACAGTTCCACTTCCTTAACATGTGTGCAAAATTTCCAACAACTCTGAAGCCAATCAGCCAAACGAACAGAAATTTGGTAAAACTCATGTCCTATTCTCTCTTAAACTTACTTAAAAGTACGGCTGCGGCTGGCCAAAGAAATCAGTGTTTTGATGCGTTATATTTTTATATTTTATTTATTTATTTATTTGTTTGTTCATTTATGTATTAATTAATTAGTTATTTTATTTATATATTCATTAATTAATTAATTTATTTATGTATTTTATTTAACGTCTATCATATTCAGTTAAAAAACTGATTTACAAAGGAGGACAACAAAATAAATCTTATTACATAGATGCAGAAATAGCAATGATCTAGGCTATTGTACCGCCTCTGGCCGATAATTTGAAAGTCGAAGAAACATGTCTGAAAAGTTTGCTGAATGAAAGAAGGCCTTTAAAATAACAGAAAAAAAAAATTGTGAATTTTTTTGGGCGGGACATAACCTCACTTTTGGAAATTATATTTAGATTTTTGGACAAAAGTGTGAACTACAAGACTAGTTCAAAATTAAATTTTGAGAATCGGTTTTCTGGACATAGTTTCTAAACACCTTTAGCTACAACTTGACTATAGCTAAAATAGTTTTCTGAAAATAACAGTTGGTGTACGAATTTTTTTGTCAAACGGTACAAATACGAGTTTTGTACCGTTTGACAAAAAATTCGTACACCAACTGTTATTTTCAGAAAACTATTTTAGCTATAGTCAAGTTGTAGCTAAAGGTGTTTAGAAACTATGTCCAGAAAACCGATTCTCAAAATTTAATTTTGAACTAGTCTTGTAGTTCACACTTTTGTCCAAAAATCTAAATATAATTTCCAAAAGTGAGGTTATGTCCCGCCCAAAAAAATTCACAATTTTTTTTCTGTTATTTTAAAGGCCTTCTTTCATTCAGCAAACTTTTCAGACATGTTTCTTCGACTTTCAAATTATCGGCCAGAGGCGGTACAATAGCCTTAAAATATGTATTTGAAATAGCGTTGTGTGCATAGATTCTACGAAACGCCACTTTTCACAAAACTAAGGTTTTCCAGTCCTATTTTATTTTATTCAACAAAGTTTCTATAATTTTTGTTTATACACATTTCAATTACTAAATTGATGATGACATAATCTCAAAATAAAATATGAAAACACTTCATACACAAGTTTTTGAAGGTGGCCAAATAATAGATGCTATAAAATACACTTAAAATGCTATTTACACGAATCGATAGTAATCATGTAAAAATATTTACACTATCGATATTTGGACTCCGTATCGAAAAGTCGAAGTTTTGTTAAAAACGTGAAAAGCTGAAACGAAGATAGGAATTTTTAAGAATGTAAATGTGTTCGCCCGTAATGCTGTAATACCTAAGAAGAATGTATTTATTTCTTCATATTTCAGTTCGCATGCTTTATGGTGGAGGTACCGGCCGGCTAGTCTATAGTAAATTCGACTTTACTTTTACGTAGATATTTGGTGGAGGTGCCGGGTCATAAGAAACAAAATTCGTAATTAATAATTTTTAGAGGAACTTTATCATAATATCAACCTTTTCCAGTCACATTTTTAGATATGGCCTATTTTTTTTATTTTTTTTATCAAGGATACTATTATACACTTCGTTTGGATAACAATAACAGTACAAGTTTTTGCATAACGTCTGCGTTCAATGTTTGTTTAGAATAATGGGATTCATGATGAAAATATGCAAAAAAAAGTGCAGTTGTAAATAATAGTGAATTTCACGCTAACCGAATGAATTATGAACTTTTCGTAAATTAATATTGCGAATTCCAATGATTTAAAAATGTAGCATTCCAAAAATTGTTACTACAAAACTTTAACCTGAATGCGACACTATCTCGTCTCCGCATTGCCTCAGCAAATCCTTTCGAATGAATGCGCACCATTTAAAGTTATTATTCTAGTGTTGAAATTGATAAATAAAAAGGGCGTATTTGTAATAGAAAGATACAGGTTTGTTTATTCAGTTTTGCTCCAAAACGCACTCATTTTGGGATTATTTTACTTTTCTCAAATTCCAAATTCTGGCTCTGCCACAACGAAAAATTTAAAAAGTAACAACAAAATTGATTTCAAAAGAGGTTATTTAAAAAATAAAAGCAATGGGTTTTCCCATGTAGTTCTGATGCAAAACGCACATTTTTCTACCAAAATATCTTGACTGAACAAACAGATATCTCCACGAGGAAAACCCAGGACCCCATCATTTTTTATTGATTTCAAAAAGTGTACTTTTCTTAAATCTCCATCCGAAATACAAAAAGAAAATCATAAAGAATAATAAACCGTTGGCTTTATGGGTTCGACAAAGAAAACATAATATTTTCAGACGTAACATTATTAATTAATTAAACAAACAAACAAATAAATAAATAAATAAACATAACAATGGGCCAATGGGACTGACATCTACGAAATCAGATTAATAGCTGATAAAACGCACCAAACCCATTCTGGGATGCCAACAAATTATTGTAATATTTTAGGGTACTTTTCTAAAAATATTAATATCCGTGATAACTTAAACAGTCCAGAGACTTAAAACCCCTACCTATGATGGTCTTTAGTCGGTTATTACCCGACTTTAATCAGTGTCGCTTGCATAGGGCCTTCCTGTTTTCTCCTCCTTTGCAAGTCAGTGTTTACCAACTGTATAGTGTTTAGGATAAACGTTAAATAGATAAATAAATAAATAAATAAATAAATGAATATCAATTTCCCTAAAAAAATAAATAAACAAATAAATAAATGATTATCAATTTCCCTAAGACTATATTGGTACCGCGAGAGCTAAGCTAGTGTGTTGCAACGGTTACATACCTGGCGTAGGCGACCACACACAGGAAACTGATCAGGATGGCTGCCCTCATGATGATTCTGTTGCTCTGTGAGTTTCTTTCGTACGACTGGCAAGACCTGGAGAAGACACAGACTCCAAACTAGAAGCAACTAGCTTTTATATCAAAATTTTCTTCCTTTCCTTTTCGTGGCGGGTGCCGGTGGTGGACCATTCAGGGCCAAGCAATCTTCACGTCCTTGGCTGTCAATCTTCAATGCACTTGAAGAAGTAGCAGCGGTCATCAGAGTAGCCCCTCCCTCGCAAACACGCTCTCAGTGCATGAGTGCAGTTTTATTTATTTTTTGTTTATTTAACGTCTATCCTATTCAGTTTTAAAAACTGATTTATTAAGGAGTTTATCTAAATAAAACAAATTACATACATGATTTTCAATGATGTTTCCTTTGGTAAAAACCAGAAATTTTCTTACCTTTCGTTGAAATATCACACTAAAAATAGACTGAAACTTTTGGCTCCAACGCTGCCTAATATTTAGAAATATAACAATATTGTGAGGATGAGCAGAAAATCGGTACAAATGAGAATAATTTCCCATTTTTTCACAAAAACACGCGGTTTAAAAAATCGGACAGTAACTCCATAGCTATCAAAAGTGGGGAAAAGTCAAAATTAAACAGATGGCAAAATAATGTTTTTTTTATTGAAGAATGGAAATAATAACCTGAATTGGTTTGTGCTCTTCATTTACAACTTATTAAGTTCCTAACAACAATACTCCACCCCTCCCCTGCACCCCTCTACCCCTCTACCCGCGCGCACAATCCAGAGGGGATGTTTAAGTTTTTGTTTTTTACCAACTCATTCAGTTTATTCCGTGACCGCAAGAGTTCTCACGCAGAAGGCGTAAGGCTCTAATTCGGGAGGCCAAGGTTCGTATCCCACGACCGACAATCCAGTCTAAAAGTTTTTTCCCCGAGGTTTTGTTTAGTTTAAGACTACCACCAATATTAAAACCACGTGACATTATGTTTTTTAGTTATATCTCGAGAACGCTGCAAAATATCTTAAAGCTGTTTGCAGACAGCTTTGTGGTTACTGGTTTTGAAGGACTATTGCCTGCCTGAAAGATATTGTAATGTGATGGTAATTAATTAAACTAGGAAAACGCTAAAGTCCCGCCGCGTTGATGGATGAGCGTTTTTTTGAAAGTTTTTGGTTTGCGTTTTGTGCGTTTGTTCGCACTTTTCCTTTGCAAGTGCTTTTTGAATGCATTGTAGGTGATTGTTGTCAAGTTTCTATTGTTACTTGTTAATTGGTATTATAAACTTAAAAAAACTCATATTAAAACCTTTATTTCTGTGGATTCTGACTAACTTTTTCAACATTTTCTTTCAAAAGGTACTACATCACCATAACCTTAATGTCCATGTGAAATCTGATCATTGTAGCCCCACCCGTTTGGTCAGAATCGGCCCAAATGTGACGAAAATATCGCACTAAAAATTGAAAAACTAATATTAAAACCTTTATTTCTATAATTTTTAGCTAACTTTTTCAACTTTTTCTTTCAAAAGGTACTACATCACCATAATCGTAATGCCCATGTGAAATATGACGGTTGTAGCCCCACCCGTTTGGTCAGAATCGGCCCAAATGTGACGAAAATATCGCACTAAAAATCGAAAAAAATCGTAAAAGTACGATAGGTATTCATGAGAAATATTTCTTCGATTGTACCCAAAAACAATACACCTCTAAGTTCAGAGAAAACGAAGGTCCCCTTCAATTTTCATCATGATCGCATAAGCCGTTTGCCAGGAATCGAGCGAACAAACAGACAGAAAAAAAACACCCGAGTTTATTTTTTTGGGGGGTCAGTGAAATTGAAGTCTTCGCTTCCGCTCGCTACGCTCATCCAATTATTTTATATTTGATTAAGTTAATGCATATTTGAAATACAAACAGCACCAATTTTTATCTTTGATTACCTTTCTTGCATTTCATTGTCCTTACAAAACCCCATAGCTGTCTGCAATCAGTTTTGAGATATTTTGCACCTTTTCTCGAGATATCACGAAAAAACTGTAATTTTTCGTGGTTTTAATATTGGTGGTAGTCTCGGTCATTCCCTTCACAATTCTTCAAACACCAAAAAAATAGTTAACACCTCAGGTTAGGTTGTTTAAATTTGTTTAGAAATACCAAAATTACCAGTAACCGGTATCGAACCGAAAACTTCCAGAACTCGAGAACCTCCCACGAGGTTCATAACAGAGGTGATAGGTTTGATTGTGTTAGTTTTATTGTAGTGGTCTGGAGGCTGGCCTCGATGATGTAGTCAACCCCCCCCCCCCCTCCTCTCCCCGCCACATCTTGTCTCAGACAGTCGTCTCTTTCTATAATGATGAATATTATTTTTGTGTTAAGCCTGCCCAGGGTGCAATTCATGCCCGTCTTCAGGTGTCTAGGTATGTAGCGGATAGGACAATTGTGAAGGGACGTCCGAGGGCTGTTTCAGAGCAACCAATCCCTTGCATTCGCATTAACAACTGAGGAAAACCTCGGGAAAAAACCTTCAGCCAGGATTTCCGGTCTCGACGGGATTGAACCCGGGACCTCCCGTCTCCTAATTCATCGTTAGTGCAAATCAGTGAATCTCCTAATTCATCGTTAGTGCAAATCAGTGAATTCATCGTCAGTTTCAGTGTATTTCCATCAGTGCAAACAGTGTAAAGCTCTCAAGTTCACAAGCCTTGTTTGTGCTGTATTCTGTATGTTCTAAAACGCATGTCCTCGAGCTGGACTCGTCTCCGCTGTCTTGGGTTCGACTGCCTCTGCAGATATTTCCTTATTTCCTACTATTTCTTCAAAATCGAGTTTATTTATTCTTTAACTCTCACTTGTGGTATTCACACCCTTTACGCCCATCTTTCCGACTACTTTCTGCACTGCATGTTTCACCCCCACACTACAACTAAAGGTAAGTTCAGTGCTAATTTATTACAGTCCACTAATTACCTATTTCTCAGAGCCTCGGCCCACACATTTTTTGGTCTTTCACTTTTGAATCTTGGGTAAGTTGCCCAAAATAGGTCACTTTTAAAATTTTAAGATACATGTTCACCGACAGTTCGGGAGGTCTCGGGCCCAAATCCCGTCGAGACCGGCAATCCAAGCTGAAGATTTTTCCGAGGTTTTCCTCTGTCTTTAATGTGAATGAGTCCTCTTAAACAGCCCTCGGACATTCCTCCCAATTGTTCAAAGTCCAAAATACCTTGTTAAACACCTGGAAGAGGGGCAAGCATTGCACCCTGGGCAGGCTCCGACAAAAATTATTTAAAAAATAAAAGATTCTTTTTCAAAAAATCAATATTCCCGTTCCTCGCTTAGAACTTTGATCCTTTAAAAATGACTAACCGAGGTGTTGGCTCGAGCGCTAAGCATTTGACTTTGATTCGGGAGGTCCCGGGTTCGAATCCTATCGTGACCATATATCCTGACTGAACGTTTTCTCCGAGGTTTTCCTCAGTCGTTAATGCGATATGGACACCCTCTTACATACTATACACAGCCCTCGGACATCCCTTCACAATCGTCCTATCCGCAACACACCTAGTTTACCTGAAGAGGGGCATATTGCACCCTATAACAGGTTTAATCCCACGGTAAAAACATCCAGTGTGAATGATAATTGGTTTTGAATTATTTTAACTGCAATCCAAAGATTCATGAACATATCAAAGACTAATTTTAGCTTATGCGGTCTACGGAGTTGCGATGAATAGATTTTGGTATTATGTCATGGGCATCGAACTGTTTAAAGGCAACACTAAAATGTGGGCTACTTTTACCGGGGTCAACATGTCGACCAGTAGTTAAAAGATGACTTAGCACCCTCCGTTGACAAGAGTGAATGCATGGTTGCGTTCAAACTTGAGCGAGGAGGAGGCTTTCGATGAGATTATTTATTTTCATTTTTATTATTTGTTCTGCAACACATTCATTGATTAAATGTGTCACGAGGATGGCAGAAAAGAGCAGAGCTCCAAACACACTTGGTGACTGCCAACCTTATAACAATAAATATAATAAAAGATAACAACATTATTACAATCATTAGCAAACATATAAAATATGGAAAATAACGTAAAGAAATATACACTTCAATGAGTTATTATAAAAAATGAATCAGTGAAAACTTACTGTTGAATTAATTTTGTAATGCTAAAACAATTGTGTGCTTAGGGCAGATTTAAAAGTGTCTAATGAGCGAAAAGAAAGAGCATTCCATTCATTACAAGTCCTGTAGTAGAATCCATTCTGGTAAGATGTTGTTCTTGCATAGAGGCTTGAGAATGAAGCCTCTACCATGTTAATATTATAGTTCCCTTGCTACTGAGGTAAGGCTTGGGTTGGGTTGGTGTCTGAGATTCTGAACACTGTAGCATTGAGTATATGGTTATATACTCAAAGACTGTAGAACGCAATTTCTTTTCAAACGGTTTTGAATACCCAAACTTAAAGGTAAACTCCACTAATTTACCTATTTATTTTACGTGATTGATAAGTTATTTGGAATAAAATAAATTGATCTTAGAACGTAATTCTTTTCATAGCATCTAGAAACAGATTTTTGAAGTGACAATAATAACGAAAATGACGAGCAAATATTTTAAACGCAATATGAACAACTATACAATAGTTTTGAGATAATCAATAAAAACTAGTAAACTTCGCCCAACGACTCGTCATATAATAATTTGAGAAAATTAAACAATTAAACTGCACTTACTTCATCTCTCAAAAGTTTTTTTCTAATGATTGTGTCGTTTTGATTCAAAATGTACTATTTTCATGTTTACATTGTTATTTTACATCTGTAGGGTATTCTTGATCATTTTTGTAACATAAAACCGGTAAAACACAAATTTTTATAAACATGTAAATTTGTTATCATTTTTTATTTTCAAAACTTGATCCAAAACGAAATCTAGAACCATAAAGGCCAATATATTGTTGATAAGAATGAATAGAATCATTTTAAGCATTATTCGACTCCACTGCTGTAGGCCTATAGTTTAGTTATCTTTATCATAAGTGTTTTTGACAAAAAAAACAACAAACACTGACGAACAGAATGCATGTGGAAATGGGGTCAATTTCGATGTTGATAAGAATTAATCAAGATATTATTAGGTACTTTTGTCATTTTAAGAATTATCTTGGTTATTGGATGAGCGTAGCGAGCGAAGCGAAGATTCCATTTCACTACACTGGAGAAAAAAATCCGGAATGTTTTTTTTCCTTCTTTCTTTTTTTTCTGTATTTTTGTGTGTTTGTCAGCACGATTCCGGCTAAACCGATACTCCGTTTGCGATGAAATTTTATGGAGGCCTTCGAAATCTCTGAACTTAGAACTGCCACGTTTTTGAGCGCAATCAAAAAATTATTTCTTATGAAAATCGCAATTTTACGATTTTTTCGATTTTTTGAAAATTTATTTTACTTATAACACCTACATGCTTAATCCGATTTTAATGATTTTTTCACAGAACCTTAATTTTATGAATTAAGATATCCGTGTGAAATTTGAGCGAAATCAAAAAATAATTTTTCATTAAAGTAGAAATTGTGTGGGTTTTTTCTTTTTTAAAACAATTTTTACTTATAACACCTACATGCTTTATTCTATTGTAATAATTTTTTCACAGAACCTTAATTTTATGAATTTATATATTCGTGTGAAATTTGAGCGCAATCGAATAATTATTTCTTATAAAAATCGCAATTTTTCGATTGTTTCTTTTTTTTAAATTAGTACGATTAAGTTAAAAAATTAAAAAATTAAAGTTTATTTTTTATTTAATTTAATTTAATTTAAAAAAAATCTTCAACTAAGTAATAATTTTTTCACAGAACAACAGAAAATCCGCATAACACATGGCAGCTCAATGCACCAATTACGCTCATCCAACAACGCGGCGGGACTTAAGCGTTTTCCTAGTTTGCTCATCCAACAGGAAAACGCTTAAGTCCCGCCCCGTGTTGGATGAGCGTAATTGGTGCATTGAGCTGCCATGTGTTATGCGGATTTTCTGTTGTTCTGTGAAAAAATTAGTACTAAGTTGAAGATTTTTTTTAAATTAAATTAAATAAAATAAAAAATAAACTTTAATTTTTAATTTTTTTAATTAATCGTATGAATTTTAAAAAATGAAAAAAACGTAAAATTGCGATTTTTATGAGAAATAATTTTTTGATTGCGCTCAAAAACGTGGCAGTTCTAAGTTCAGAGATTTCGAAGGCCTCCATAAAATTTCATTGCAAACGGAGTATCGGTTTAGCCGGAATCGTGCTGACAAACACACAAAAATACAGACAAAAAAAGAAAGAAGGAAAGAAAAAAAAACATTCCGGATTTTTTTCTCCAGTGTAGTGAAATGGAATCTTCGCTTCGCTCGCTACGCTCATCCAATCATATGGCCTACTTGAAAGTTAAAAAAAAAAAAACACAGGATAACAGAATGCATGTGGAAATGGGGTCAATTTCGATGTTGATAAGAATAATCAAGATATTATTTTTGACTATTGCTTTATAATTTATAGCTTTTTATCATGTAAATGGGATTTGGAAATGGGGTCAATTTCAATGTTTTAAACACAATGAATTCCACAATTTGTGTTTCTTATTTATTGCATTTTATTTTAAAGTACATAAACTATGTGGAAGGTACAAAGAAAGGTTCGTCATGTATAAGATCCGGTTGTGTATGTGGTTGTAGGGTTACTGGCAGGGCACGTCCTTGCCGGCCTTGCAGCAGGTCTTCCCCTTGGTGTCCTCGATGAACTCCCAGGCGCCGTCGCAGAGCTTGTAGTAGCAGGCGAGCTGGCCGTCGCTAGGGATGTCCCCGCCGAACTTCTGGCAGCTCAGCTCGGCGACGGTGATGCCCTTGGTGGTGATGTGCGCGAGGTTGCCGCTGTCGGTGATGCGGTTGAACTGTAACGAGGGGAGGACACGGGCTACACTCTGTGGACTCTCAGCGCTATTAATGCACTTTAGGGGCCAGTTTCAGCAAGTTACAAGCTCCAGTTATATTTAGTTATCTGCCAGTTGAGTGAGGTAGATGAATTCCACCAACTTTAATCTAGACTTTAAATCCCGTTATCCATTGACTACCAAGCATCTGGAAGTTAACTAATGTGAAGAAAATATTCATTTGGTACAACTCTCGCTAATGCTATTCTAGACGATGAGTGCGGAGTGCTGATAGGTGACGATGAAGGACGATTACAAAAAAACATGCCTCATGCGGGATTCGAACCCACGTCCTCGTAGAGCCATTCGCTTTGGACCAGTGCCCTAATCGTGTGTGCCACCGCGCTGTGCAAGAGTGCAACTACAGTGCATGTCCATGCAAGGAAAGTGTCGCCTAACCTCAAGTAACCCAGTGCAATTAAGCCTACATTTGCTATGACAAACTTATGGTGTATTGAGCTTGCCTTATTTTTGCCTCATGTCTAACCCAAGTAGAAGCTGAATACCAGTATCTATCCACCGCAATCAATAGGATCAGGGTGATTTCTGAATGGATGCATACACTGGGCAGTTGGATTAAGTATCTAATAAAATGAGAACAAATGTACATAGTTTGTAACTAAATTAACACCTTAAATTTTGTACCAACTTAGTGTACTCTAGTTATTGAAGTGCCTCTAGTGTTGTATGTAGTGCCTCTCCACTATAGTTTCATCTAGTGCCTCTAGTTTAGTGCATCTATTTCTAGGGTTTGTATGTAGTGCCTGTCCACTAGTTTTATCTAGTGCCTCACTAAGTGCATCTATTTCTAGGGTATGTAGTGCATCTATTTCTAGGGTATGTAGTGCCTCTTTAAGTGCATCTTTTTCTAGGGTATGTAGTGCCTGTTGTATGTAGTGCCACTAGTCTAGTAGTGTCGTGCATCTAGTCCAGCTAGAAGAAGCCTATAGCGGCTGCACTTACCACAGTGCGACACTGGTCCTTGCACGCCGCCTTCTGGGTGTCGTCACAGCTGGGCAGGTCTACGTTGGGTGCCGTGTGAATCTTGTGGTCCTCGCTAATGTGCTGCTTGAAGAAGCTGGTGCACTGGCAGACCTCGCCGCTGTGGAGAATCATACACGTTAATCAAAGTTGTTGACATGGTATATAACAGTTAGGCCTACATAGGGCCTTTAGATATGTGGTGTGATCCAAAAATTATTTATGGGTATATACTTTCTTTCCTGGGTAAAGTAGATTTTGTACAACGGGGCTTTGGTCGGGGGGGGGGGGGGGTAGCTAATTCGGGTCTAAGGCGCACAGCCCCTTAAAAGTTTTTGATTCCTAAAGTGTGATTGAAGTATTTTAACGAGATATAGGGTTTCTTTTTATAACTTCGTTAGTGGTGACAGGTGATAATTGTTGTGATTGCAAAATTATAGTCTGTTCTGTGAACTTGACATTGGATTTCACCCGTGTAAAACTACCCATTCCATCACTGCCTAGAGTACATTGAAAGATGCTATGCTATATTTTGACAATTAATCCTACGTTATGATTGTTGAGAGAGAGAGAGAGAGAGAGAGAGGACTAACGCGGGACCCAGGGTTAATGTCAAGTTGCGATGTACAAAGCTATCGTGTCAACACGAAGGACTATGCACAGTTCATGGTACAAAACTATTTCGAAAACTATAATCAGAGTCTGGAACACTAATCTGTTTACTTTATTTTAATTGTTTAAGATAGACATGTGAGTCTCTGCGTGATAGAAAGTGACCCTTGTCTTACAATATCAGCCCGACCCGAGGAACAGACGGCATGAGCTTCGTACTCCTTATCATTCTATTAAGATTACGATAAGCTTTAGATTTTTACCGTTGACCTGTTGGGGTGTATGCCCCTCTTCAGGTAAACTAGGTATGTTGCGGTAAGGACAATTGTGAAGGGATGTCCGAGGGCTGATTAAGAGGACTCAATCCCTTGCATTCGCATTAACGACTGAGGAAAACCTCAGGAAGAACCTTCAGTCAAGATTGCCGGTCTCGACGGGATTCGAACCCGAGACCCTCCGAATAAGAGTCAAGCGCTTAGCGAGGAAGCCAT